>JANAVB010008400.1:2975312-3240312 GCA_029216955.1 Iris pallida
AACAAAACTTCTTCCACCAGCGTGTAACCACCTCTCAAAATCATTCCTACAAGACTTCTTGAGGCAGGAAGAGCCTTCCCCGTGCCTGCGCAGCCGTACCGCACCCAGAGCACCACCAGCGGCCTTTGACAGAGCCGCTGCAACAGCAACCGCACGCACAACAGAGGGATGCTCTATTTTTGCAGCATGGTACCCTTCTTCCACCCGACTTTCTTCCTCGATACTTAGCCATTTTTAATTTCGTCAACCTTTCAGGAAATCTTATACGACCCTTTCGAAATCCCAACAATTAGTTCTGGGTTTGGTCGAGCCATCGATTCACAAAATCGATACGAACATCAAAGAAAAACTGTCTCGAGAACTGTTTATAGGTAGTCCAATTACCCCTATTAGAGGATCGTTATTTGTCGACTCATTGGCAGTTTTAAAATTTTAATTGAATAATCTTGTCAACAACCTGAAGGATTCGAAACCCCTTTTGTACTTTCTATTTTCGTCAAATATATGATAAGTTATTCATTTACAAAAATCAAGAAAACAGTTTTTCAAACAATAAGATATTGGAAAATTTTACCGATATGACGTACGCCCCGACAAATCGGGCAATATGGTCATAACCCATGAGCATTGAAAGACGCGTATGGATGTTGTCGATTTGTAGGATTCGACGGAACTCGATTTCGTTGTGTGCGCGACGAAATCGAGACATATCGGTCGAGATATCCCGTATCGGCCCGTTTGCAAACTAACCCATAACTTCATGCATGTTCGTCATCTCGAGACGAAACTTGCGCCAACGGAACCATGTGGTTTTTCTGGTCCTATGAGACAAGTTTGGTCCGATTTTGAGAAGGTCGACCGGAACGCTATTTTAGCGGGCCCGTGACGCAATCCAATGGGCAAATTTGTGCATGATCCACCGGAATCCAACTTTGGATATACGATTGGGTTCGTATCGTCAAAACGGACCCGTAGACATATAGCTTGATGACTTTAAAGACCGTATGTACTGGCACACTTTTTGATGTAACGGGTCAAACGGCGGACATCGTTTTGACCCAAAATAAAAACTTTGCCCCTGTGTCCAGAATTAGACTTTTGGGTTGGCGATTTTAGACATATTTTTATTCCAAAAATGTTGGTGATGTCTGTTTTAGCATCCGAGGACGTTCGAAGAAGTTGGCTTTCATTGGTTCGCTATTTTTACGGTTCGAGCTATGGGACGACGCCCTTTTCTGCACACTACCTCAGGCAAGATACCTTGCCATATTTACTGCTTATATTATTTGCATCTTACTATTTAGTTACTGCATGGTTAGTATTTATTTTTAGTTCTTTAGTTACTTCATTGTTTACTCTTCACGATTTTCTTTACCATGCTTTCAGCTGTACATGATGCAACTGCTAGTCGTATTTTCATTCTTGCCTTTAAACTTTGCATATGGACCTAAAGTTAAGGGACTACCGTTTGTCAGTAAGCATTCATAAACTTTGACACAGTTGTACTACGATATATGTGTGAGATATGAGTAGCATATAGAAGTACTTGCGTGTTGGTTGATCACCCGTGCGCATGCGTTAGGTCTAACTGCTAATAGAGACATGTTAGGAGACATATAAGTTAGTAGAGGTACATGGTCGTGGATACGACTTAGTCAGGTACATAGGGTGGGGAGAATAGTTCCTTGATGTATAGGCCACCTTTGCACTTCCCATTTTAAACCTGTGAGCTCTGCCAGAGACGCAGGTCATTGATGCCCTCTGACATATGCTGAGCGTTATGGACGTCCCCTATATTGATGCCCTCTGACGTTCTCGGAGCGTTACGGACGTAGGCCTATAGTACTATACGGGAACCAAGCCAATCCCATTTATAGCCAGAAGGCCCATGTGTTGAAGGTCTGTTCTTAACTGCATGATCACAGTAGAATGGTTAGGTGACCTTAGTTTATGTCATGTCACACTTTGTTCTTGTCATGGCATGGGACAGTATCACATTACGGAATAGTGTGCTTTCCCTTGTCCTTGTTTGGTTGTAGGGGAAGTCTACTATTTCGATGATGTGATGTTAGGCCATGTTATGGTTGGAACACTTTACTTTTTACTATGACTTCTGACTTATTTTATATTCAGTTTATATGGCATATTCTTCCTTATCTTATTACGTCCCTCTAAGGACCTGATGATTTCTCTGGGTGTGTGCTTTTATGACTTTTTGCAGGTGTTCTAGCCAGGGCCGTGATCTTCTTTGTTCCATCGAAGATGACTACTCTTGGATCGTCCTTGCTACTATTACAAATTCTTTCCTTGTATTTTACTTCTCATTTAAAATAGTTGGTAGTGGATTTGTCTCCGTCCAATGACTTGTGTAGCTGAAAATTTATAGTTGATTTATAATTTCTTTCTTCTTTATTTTGTGGATGATATTAGCTGTCATGGTTATATTGCATTTTATAGCTAACATATATTTATTATGCGGTTGTCATGTCTACATACCTAGTCCTGCGTATTTTGGGACTGGGGCGTTATATGGCGACATAGAGAGGGCAAATACCTTAGAGCAGATCCTGTCGGAGCTAAGGGAGCCTATCCAGTCTTACCAAGATCTGATCAGGGGGAATATGAATAGACAAGTGGATGCTGAATGTGAAGTCATAGCTCGAGTGCATGAAGAACGGCGAGCTGTGCTTGACAATACAATCGAAGCATTTGTTGTACAGTCTGGAGAAGTAGAGTCTGTTATAGGTGATGCCATCTCTTCTATTGAACTTTATAAAGTTGAAGAAGCAGATAAGGAGAAAGAGGTATATGAAGGTCAGGCTCGTGTCCAAGAACTGGAAGCTGAATTTGGCCCGAGTCTATGCATCAGTTGCAGTGGCTAGAAAAGGTCAGAAGGAAGTTGTAGAACTACGTCAATTTCCATCGAGCCATCTGAATGACTTGAATAGACAAAGAGACGATCTTATCCGAACCCGAAATGCAGAGATAGAACGTCATATCTTGTCAATGTAGCCACTAACACCAGAATTCAGGAGGAATCTGACCAGGGAAAGAGTTTTTGCTACCATAGTAGAACGCGTTGAAGCTTTAAAGAAGATGATTTTTTACCTCAGTACTTCGCCTCCACAATGAATCTTTCAAGAGGCAAAATAAATGTCATAGTCTTTTTGAACTGTCTTTATCATATTTTGAGAAATGTAATAGTTCATGTTCTTAAGATTTAAAATGAAATAAAAAGCTGTTGGTTTTGTGACTATATTACTTATTATGTATCTGTTTGAGACATAAGGAATAGATAGAAGTATAGAAATACATTTAGAGGTACTGGACATGACATATTTCTTGAGAATAACATCACTTTTATATTTGTTAGAGGTAATGTGGACGTAACAGAATATAACTGGATGTGACACTATTTATGGGACGACGTTATCAGAGGTAATGTGGACATGACAAGTCATTGATACAGACAATACAATTCAGAGGTAATGTGGACATGAATTTTTATACCTGTTGATTATTTTTAATCCAACTGGGCTCAAGAATAAGATACCTTTTAAAATGACTAGGTTTCAAAAGGTGATTTTTTTTATATGTTGTGATGCATGTTATGGGTTAATCTTTTGGGGATTTACCATAAGATCTGAGCTAGATTCTACTGGGGAATTTCTTGAGGATTTATTATCTATGGATTTATTCACGAAAAATTGAATAAAAGATAATAATTCGAAGATTGTGTATGTATAATATTTTGCTAGAAAATATAATACATGTGTTCAAATATGGTATTTCTTTAGAAATTTACCGTTGATAGGCATCATAGCTGGTCGACCATCCATCCATGTCAACTGATAAGCTCCGTTAGAGAAAACTTTGCTTAGAACGTTGAGACCTTTCCACTTTGGCTCAAACTTGCCTTTGTTCATGTGTGTCTTAGTCATAGGATGTCTGACAGTAAGGACTAGTTCACCCTTTTAAAAGACTCGTACTTTGACTTTGTGGTTGAAGGCTTTCAAGATACGGGCTTGATATAGCTCAATGTGCTGTTGAGCTAGCAATCGTTTCTCATCGGGGGCTTCGAGCTCTTGAAGTCGAAGGTGATCATTATTTTCTACTATTAGTTCGTTGGCGATAGCTATTCGCAGGGATGGAATTTGAATTTCCAATGGTAAGATAGCTTCACATCCATACACTAGAGAGAAGGGTGTGCAACCAGTTGGGGTACGTACAGTAGTGCAGTACGCCCATAGGCATTCTCTATGCTTTTCGCTCCAATTACATTTATTAGAAGAAATGAACTTCTTTAGAAGCTTGATGATTATCTTAATGAATGCTTCTGCTAAACCGTTGGCTACGGGATTATAAGTTGTAGAAGCAATGTTGTTGATTCGAGAGTCATTACAAAATCGAGTAAATGCTTGACTTACGATATGAGGTCCGTTGTCGTGAATGATTCTTCGAGGAACGTCGAATCGATAAATTACGTGGTGCTTGATGAATCTGATGACATTACTTGTCTTGACTTCAGCGAGGGGAATAGCTTCTGTCCATTTTGAGAAGTAATCGGTTATAGCCAAGATGAACCAGTGTCCTCGGGACGATGGTGGGTTATAGGACCAATGCATCCATGCCCCAAGCTTCAAAGGGCTAAGATGCTGCAGTTGGGGATGTAAGAATTCTGACGGTTGGTGGATGAAATCTGCATGGATTTGACATTCTTTGCATTTCCTTGCATACTTAATTGCATCTGTCACCATAGTAGGCCAATAATATCCCATACGTTTAATACGGTCCTATAGTTTAGGACCAGGCTGATGTGCACCGCAGATACAATCATGAGCTTCACGTAGTATTCGTTTTTCTTCATCACCCGCGAGACAACGCAGGAGCATGTTGTCAAAAGATCGACAGTGGAGTGTCTTGGAAGAGTGATTGTAATAGTATCGGAGTGACCGACGACGAATTGTTGTTGCTTCTTTAGGATCTTATGATAAGATACCATGTACTACGAATTCGATGAAAGGGGTCCTCCAATCTTCACTAGTAGAGCAAATTTTGACCATATTACTGAATTCAGTGTTCAAATTATTCTCAACACATAATAATTTTCGATTAGCGATGACGATTAATTGTTGCCCTTTCAAAGGAACAGCTAGTACTGCTGCTAGATTAGCGAGTGCATCGGCTTCCGTGTTGCACCCTCGGCGTGCATGTTCAATAAAGAAACCTTTGAATGATATAGCAAGTTCAACTGCGGGGTTTTGGTAGGGGATAAGATCTTAGTGCCAGATCACATACGTACCTCTAACCTGGTTGACAATCAGTTTAGAGTCTCCGTATACTTTAAGATAATCGATATCAAGCTTTTTAGCTAATTGGAGACCGATAAGCAAAGCATTGTATTCAGCAACATTATTGGAACATGGCTGGTCTAGAGAATAGGCTCTCTGAATGAGTAGCCCTTTTGGAGATACAAGGACAACTCCAACTTCAGCAAAGAAGTTACCGTTAGGTCGAATTTTAGATGCACCATCAAAGAATAGACGCCAAGTGGGTACTCCTTTCGAAGTTGTGTAAGGCTCTAGAGTTTCGTCAGGAATCTCATCATAAAGTTTTAAAGTCTCAGGAATTGGATGAGCAGCCAAGAAGTCAACTAGGGCTTGACCCTTGACAGACTTTTGCGGGACATAGTGTCACGCCCCACTCCCGTAGGAGCGATCATCCTCGCTAAGGCGTGATGCCGCACGAGCCTAGATTGCGCTCGTGCAAGGCGGGTTCCATAACGGCCGATTTCAACGGTTGCGACGGGGTCGTCGCACAGAAGTCCCAAGCAGAGACATTGAATAACAGCAGCAGAATTTAGAACAAAACACAAGTCATTGTAAAGTACTCTTTTATTGATATTGAAACAACGGTTACATTTGGGGCGCAAGGCCAAGATTACAAGTCTCTCAAGCTCACTCATCTCACATTACAAGTCACTCAGCTCTCTCTCATCTCTCAAATATAAGTGCTTGAACCAACGGAAGATTCGGAAGGCGATGTCCATACATTATGTCCCGTATAAGTCTTTAATCCATGCGGCCGCACGCTTCGAATCGCCAAGGAACTCCGTGCCTCGACGCATCCAAGCGAGCTCCGTGCCACGAGCTTCTACCTGTGCCTGCACATGTAAACTATGTGGGTGTCAGTACTCAACTGTACTGGTGGAATGAGCTCCTCGTCCACCCATACAAAACCAACACGTTTACTTTACTTTGTGCAACATAGTCCCCTTTCATATTGTCTTTCTACTCTTTCCTTAGGATCAGTTTTAGGACCGACGCCTTGACCTATTCTGTGCCTCTGGACCATCCCGTGCTTGCAACAACAATGTCGACTCAAACAACGTTAACCTATCAAGTCGTGCTTGCCTTTCGACCAAAATCAGAGACGCAACTACGTGATGAGGCTCCATTCCCGTGTGGCCGTGCTACAAATCCTTTGTGCCGTGCCTCGCAGCTATGTGCGACTCAACCATATCGCCGCCTCGCGGCCCTTTGCTACTAAATCATCAACTGACCCAATCAAGACTTGTGGGTTAAGTGTCACTCGACCAATTTTGCCTTGCGGCCTTTCCTGACTTAGACTCAGGACAACTCACATCCAAACTATGCAGCTTATATGCTGACAACATTAGACTCGACGCCACATCTCGTGCCGAAGCACGTCGCCTATGTTGATGCCATATCTTAGGACCAAACATTGTATTCCAACTGTACACACATTCAACAACTCAACTCAATCCAAAGGCACACACGCGGATTGCCGCCATGCCGACTCATCTATATGATTTGGTCACTGACTCCCAGAGCCATCCTGGACTCCTTTAGCTTGTTAGGCGGCCGCCCTTGCCAGGTGGGTAGCTAGCCCCGCTGGCAAGCCTCTGTGCTAACTTGTGCGGTCATCCAGCACGTGCTAATGCTGCTTCTCAAGAACTGGTCCCCTTCCGTCGGGCTACCGTTCGAGGAAACTCTACCTTGTCGACAAGTTGTCCATGACCATGCAAGACTCGACTCAACTGACGTCTCACATAGTCATTCCACCTCTAGTGTTATCATCTCTTTTAGGGCCAAGTTCAATACGTCTCACCTCTGAGATCTTGCCTCGACGACCCGTAGTCGCGAGCATTCTTCTTTCTTGCCCTATCATTTTACTCAACTCAAGAACAAATATTTACAACACTTTCCAAACTCAATGAATCAACCGTGGCCCGTGCCTTAAAACTCTAGGACCGTGCCATCGTGTCTCAAACCGACTTCCGATCTACGCGACGCTATCGCCCAAGTCATACTTCCTATGATGGGCCTTGGGATCGTGGGACTATTTAACTTGACAACCGCAGAAAGAGCGGGACAGCCCTAGGAATGACTTAGCTCGATCGGCGTAACTTTGCCTAACTTAATCGAGCTTATAACTTGACTCAAGGGACGAGCAAAGGCTATGCCAAGCCTTGCAATCGAGGAAGCGTGCATGCTTTATGAAGCATTCAAGTGGGCGACGCCTATGACTTAGGCTAACTCTGAGCTTGTGTCGAATACCAACTTTCCTTCTCCCAAGCCACGGGACGAAGGGCCGAGTGTCATTTTCAAAGCACGCCGTGCACCAACTCTAAGCCGACCGTGGGACGTTTTTCCATGTTCTAACTCATTTTGACCCGTCGAGATTATTCCCTTAGCTAAGTGGATTCATCTCTTTTATTATTAAGCCTACTTGTGCAAGTTGAAAACACGATTTATTATGTGATGGCAAAGATGAGGCAAGTTCACCGAAACTACCCCACCTGAGCGAGCGGTCGCCTCGACCGAGCGATATCTTCCAGCAGCCGTTGCAAGGCTAAGGCCGAACGCCGTCGGCGTTTCGATTCCTCCGATTGACTGAGCGGGACGGGGAACAACATCATACACCACTCATAAAAAGTTTCGTCCTCGAAACTAACTGAGTACACTTATCGACTTATCACTTTACTCAACATTCACGAACTCTTGCACACATTATGCCTATGCGTTTCCCAAATCCGAGCCACGCTCGTTCTACTCTCACTTCTTCCTTCAATACTCACGATCTCAAAATCCTCGACACTTCTCCGTTCCTCAAGTCTCACTTGATTCAACGTATCACTTAGTTGGATCGTGCACATATTTTAGGCGTCCCCAAAATACGTGCATTTTAGCCAAGCCTCGTGATAAAGAATCCGCCATCACCACTCGAGTCGGATCGTGCATATATTCGGGCGTCCCTGATATACGTGCATGTCAACCGAGCTCGCGAGTGGTGCCTCCACAATCCTCTACTTTGCACTCGGATGTCTGCCTAACTGCTAGGCTATGTCTTTCTGTCAGTATTGGAATTATAGTTCCCAAACAACGATATCAACACTGACCCCATCTAAGGTCAAACCAAGTTGATAGTACGGGATTTCCTACCCAAGCTCGCATCACTCTGATTTCTAAACATCGAGCCTAGATTTTCTACACACATCCCAACATTCGTCGCACGGGGTCAGAGTCATTCAGCAAAGCCATCCTACGATCACTCACGTTTCAACCAATTTCACGACAACTCAATATCGCTCGTTCAACAAACCATTTCCCATAGTCTATCTCTTTGAACACGTTCGACACAGATCGCCTATCAATCTTTCTTAATTCGAGCACGCTATGACGCAATTCATTGCTAACCAAAATTCCATATTCCATATTTCCTAAGTCATCTATTCCAATTCACGTAATCGATCATGAGGTCGTCTAGCTTAACAATATGTTGTGTCCCGATCTTACGCGAGTCAGATTTTCCACGGTAGGCATGAATCACCATGCACGCTTCCGCGGGATAATCATCCTCATCGGGACGTAACTCTTGTTTTGCGTCTAGACTAATTCATTCTCGATGCGCGGATTGGACCTACTCAATCCTCAAGTTTATTTCATTCATCAATCGTAAGTCCTAACATCTTCAAATTGTCCTTCGCATCAAACCGACGAGTCGAGACAATCAAAGTTGCCGCGTCCTGATCTTCCGAGTTCGATCATTCCCTCGACATGAATCACCATGTCAGCGCTCACGCGGAACGATCGCCCCAAATCCGACGCAACGTATGTGCGAGGCTAGAGTTGCGCTCGCGCAAGACAAGAATGTCAACGCTGTGGTTATCCGCGTAACCATCAAGACACTTTCATTTTCATCCAACATTCATCTTAATCGAAATCCTAAGTAATCCATCCAACAGAACAATAACACTCGCACGATCGTCATTCGCCGAGTCAGAGTACCCCCGAGTTATCGCATATCATCTTTGATACGCCTCAATACCATCGACGATACACGTAACTTGACGATCTTCGTTTGTAACCAATTTTGAGTCGTGCGAATGATGATATCGTCCGACTGGATAATCTCCTCGACATTCAAGTTCGATCATTATCTCTCGAGTCATTCACAACATCAATTCGTTCAAATCCAAAATCACGTATATTCGTCCGTCTATCTTAAGTCATCGACAAATGCATTTCCTCAATTCGTATCGTCCCTTTGTTAACTCAAATCATCGAGCAACATTCGATCCAATCCTCAGAGTCATTGCGTAACTTTAAAATTTAAACTTTTCATGCACGCTATCTTCCCGTCGTGCTAACTTTTCATATACGATCCATATCATTTTCTTCAATCAAGTCATCCGATCGCTACACCTTAAGTTTTTCCTCGATTCGATTTCACCTACTCGATCATTTTTGCATTTTATACTCGCGCAATCCTCAATCCCGTGCACGTTCTGTGCGCATCCATTTCTAAGTTATTCGAACCGACTCATCAAAATCTTCAAGACTACGTCTTGTTCAACGACACACTTTCTAAGGCTTTGCATAACACGACGCTTGCTGATAGACTCACCGACACCCCGCATCCTTAATCGATCGATCGACATTCCTGAGACTATCGCATACACCACTCAGGTATGAAGTCATTCAACAAATTCTCAAAACTATCATTCGATTCACAATCTACTTCCTTGAATCACGTTCGAACCATTCCTCAATTTCCAAGCACGCTCACCTATATCGCACCGACGATATCGTCGCTCGATAGCACCCCTATCGATAGTCATCTCGCTTTACTCAATCGAGTTTAACTCATTCTCGTCCGACACAATTCAATTCATGCACTCGACTTTTCTAAGGTCGACGCAACTTTGGTGTATATGCCCAGCCCGACTTAGCCAACCGTGCTTACGCAAACCATCTTTTTGTTTTATCAAAACTGTTCTCCTACGTTTTGCAAAATAGATAGACTTATTGTATAGACATCCCGTGGGACATTTGAGAGAGAGCGTACCAACGATATCAATATACAAAAGCAACATTCAGAGTTCGCGAAAATAACGAGTTAAAGAATTCAATCGATAGTCCAAGGACGTAAAGCCGTGCTCTGATACCATTATGTCACGTCCCGCTCCCGTAGGAGCGATCGTCCTCGCAAAGGCGTGATGCCGCACGAGCCTAGATTGCGCTCGTGCAAGGCGGGTTCCATAACGACCGATTTCAGCGGCTGCGACGGGGTCGTCGTACAGAAGTCCCAAGCAGAGACAGTGAATAACAGCAGCAGAATTTAGAACAAACACAAGTCTTTGTAAAGTGCTCTTTTATTGATATTGAAACAACGGTTACATTTGGGGCGCAAGGCCAAGATTACAAGTCTCTCAAGCTCACTCATCTCACATTACAAGTCACTCAGCTCTCTCTCATCTCTCAAATACAAGTGCTTGAACCAACGGAAGATTCGAAAGGCGATGTCCATACATTATGTCCCGTATAAGACTTTAATTCATGCGGCCGCACGCTTCAAATCGCCAAGGAACTCCGTGCCTCGACGCATCCAAGCTAGCTCCGCGCCACGAGCTTCTACCTGTGCCTGCACATGTAAACTATGTGGGTGTCAGTACTCAACTGTACTGGTGGAATGAGCTCCTCGCCCACCCATACAAAACCAACACGTTTACTTTACTTTGTGCAACATAGTCCCCTTTCATATTGTCTTTCTACTCTTTCCTTAGGATCAGTTTTAGGACCGACGCCTTGACCAATTCTGTGCCTCTGGACCATCCCGTGCTTGCAACAACAATGTCAACTCAAACAACGTTAACCTATCAAGTCGTACTTGCCTTTCGGCCAAAATCAGAGACGCAACTACGCGATTGGGCTCCATTCCCGTGTGGCCGTGCTACAAATCCTTTGTGCCGTGCCTCGCAGCTATGTGCGACTCAACTATATCGCCGCCTCGCGGCCCTTTGCTACTAAATCATCAACAGACCCAATCAAGACTTGTGGGTTAAGTGTCACTCGACCAACTTTGCCTTGCGGCCTTTCCTGACTTAGACTCAGGACAACTCACATCCAAACTATGCAGCTTATATGCTGACAACATTAGACTCGACGCCACATCTCGTGCCGAAGCACGTCGCCTATGTTGATGCCACATCTTAGGACCAAATATTGTATTCCAACTGTACACACATTCAACAACTCAACTCAATCCAAAGGCACACACGCGGATTGCCGCCATGCCGACTCATCTATATGATTTGGTCACTGACTCCCAGAGCCATCCTGGACTCCTTTAGCTTGTTAGGCGGCCGCCCTTGCCAGGTGGGTAGCTAGCCCCGCTGGCAAGCCTCTGCGCTAACTTGTGCGGTCATCCAGCACGTGCTAATGCTGCTTCTCAAGAACCGGTCCCCTTCCGTCGGGCTACCGTTCGAGGAAACTCTACCGTGTCGACAAGTTGTCCATGACCATGCAAGACTCGACTCAACTGACGTGTCACACAGTCATTCCACCTCTAGTGTTATCATCTCTTTCAGGGCCAAGTTCAATACGTCTCACCTCTGAGATCTTGCCTCGACGACCCGTAGTCGCGAGCATTCTTCTTTCTTGCCCTATCATTTTACTCAACTCAAGAACAAATATTTACAACACTTTCCAAACTCAATGAATCAACCGTGGCCCGTGCCTTAAAACTCTAGGACCGTGCCATCGTGTCTCAAACCGACTTCCAATCTACGCGACGCTATCGCCCAAGTCATACTTCCTATGACGGGTCTTGGGATCGTGGGACTATTTAACTTGACAACCGCAGAAAGAGCGGGACAGCACTAGGAATGACTTAGGTCGATCGGCGTAACTTTGCCTAACTTAATCGAGCTTATAACTTGACTCAAGGGACGAGCAAAGGCTATGCCAAGCCTTGCAATCGAGGAAGCGTGCATGCTTTATGAAGCATTCAAGTGGGCGACGCCTATGACTTAGGCTAACTCTGAGCTTGTGTCGAATACCAACTTTCCTTCTCCCAAGCCACGGGACGAAGGGTCGAGTGTCATTTTCAAAGCACGCCGTGCACCAACTCTAAGCCGACCGTGGGACGTTTTTCCATGTTCGAACTCATTTTGACCCGTCGGGATTATTCCCTTAGCTATGTGGATTCATCTCTTTTATTATTAAGCCTACCTGTGCAAGTTGAAAACACGATTTATTATGTGATGGCAAAGATGAGGCAAGTTCACCGAAACTACCCCACCTGAGCAAGCGGTCGCCTCGACCGAGCGATGTCTTCCAGCAGCCGTTGCAAGGCTAAGGCCGAACGCCGTCGGCATTTCGATTCCTCCGATTGACTGAGCGGGACGGGGCACTACACATAGCGCATATCATACTGCGCTAACAGCATCGCGCAGGTAGTAAGTCTGGAATTGAGCATACCAGGCCTATTCATCATGACTCGCAGAGGATTGACTCTGGAGATAACATGGACGGTTTGACTCGTAATGTAGTAACGCGACTTCTACACAGCGAACATCAAGGCTAGACATTCTTTTTCTACTGGACTGTATCAGTGTTCAATACCGATCATTATGCGGCTGAGGAAGTAGATTGCTTGCTTATGACCTTTGTTGTTCTTCTGGGCTAGGAGGGCACCGAGAGAATGATCCATTACTCGAACGTTCATCAAAAAGGGTTTTCCTGTGATTGGAGGAACTAGGACTGGAGGGTTCATCAAGTACTGCTTAATGTCCTGAAATGCTTGCTGACATTCATCAGTCCAAATGAAAGATATAGCTTTCTCCATTAATTGATTGAACGGTAGAGAGATTTGATATGAATCTCCTGATATAGACAAGTCATCCTCGGAATCCTCGTAGCTCTTTTAGGTTGTGTGAAGGACACATCTCTTGAATGGCTTTGACTTTATCGGGGTTAACGTATATACCCTTAGAGGTAATAACGAATTCGAGAAATTTGCCACTGGAGACACCAGGAATGACTTAGTAGGATTCATCTTGAGCTGATGTTGACGTATTAGGTCAAAGACGATTTTCAGATCTTGGATGTGATCTTCCTTTGAACGACTTTTGACGGTAATATTGTCGACATAACATTCGACTGTTTTTCGTAATGTTCGCAGAAGATGATACTCATGGCCTACTGATAGATAGCACCAGCATTCTTAAGACCGAATGGCATGACTGTATAGCAGTAGAATCCAAGAGGAGTGCGGAAGGACGTATGATTTTTGTCTTCAGGATTCATCTTGATCTGATTATAACCAGAGAATCCGTCCATGAAAGACATTCGTTCGAACCCGCAAGTATTGTCGATCATGACTCGGTGATTGGGAGAGAAACTCGTCTTTGGTACACGCTGCATTGAGGTCTCTGAAGTCGATGCAGACTCGAACTTTTTATGTTTTTTATAACCGGGATGACATTAGCAGCCATTCAAGATGTTGTTCCTCCCTAATGAAGCCGCATGCAATGAGCTTCTTGACTTTAATTTCTATAGAATCTATTATTTCTGGTCGGAAATGTCGTTGTTGCTGAGGATCTAGTCCCAACATATCCTCATAGCTTCAATCGAACATGTCAATAAACTCTTTAATGAGCCGGATCAGTTCTTGTTTGTCTGCCTCAGGGAGGCTTTTACTGATGAAGATAGGCCTTGGAGAAGCTTCGTCTCTGACGTCGATCTGGATCAGTTCATCCTCAGTGGGTGGTTCACATTGTTCGAAGCAAAGTTCCCATTGAGTGTCCACTATTTGTGCCCAAGGCTCGTTCTCATATGTCTCGGTGAAGTCATTATCGTCTTCTGGAAATTCAGTTGTCACCATATTGGTGGATAAAGTCAGTCGATGGACATCCCTTATGCTGGTGTCTGAGTCCCATGAGGAGGAGTCAAAAGAATGAGACCGTATCGCTTCGTCTGATTCAGATCTGTCTAGGGTTGTGATCGACGTAGTGTGGCCTAAACCATGTTTAGTTTCAGTATAATACTGTGATGTCATTCCTTTTGGAGAGGCTAGTCGAATAGGAGTTCGTCTATCTTTACCTCCGTTAAGTCCAGACCTGAAATTGTAAGCTATTTTTGAATAATGTTCTTAGATTGTTGACTATAACGACGTAGTTGTATTCTTCCACAATCATCGTTTTCAGATTCGTTGTTGAGTACAACCCTTTGATTATGTTCTCTGTTGAAGAGAATTAGATGCTTATCTTCGTCCCGAGGAGAAACTATAAAGAATAAGTTTTGTACAGGTTCAAATGCTATCTCTTCCTGGATGGGTTGAATTACTCCCAAGGTGAGAGGTTCAAAATTATCCAAAATTTCTAAGTAATCCAGTGCGTAAAAATCGACAATGATATACTGTGAAGGAGGCTTCATTTTATTAATACATTTCTCTACTTCAACCATTATAACAGCATTTTCAACCTTGGTTGAAGACAACACCAAGTCGATTACAAGAGGAGGAGAAAGAGAAGTAATAGGTTTGTTAGGACGAAGGTCAATAACAAGAGGCTCAGAAGAGGTGAGCTCCCTTTGTTCCACTTTTTCAATAGGAGGGACGAGATTGCTGGTCAACATTTAAGGGGATGAAGGTCGAGAAGTGCGTCCTTTGACTGGGATCACCATGGCCTCGTCTGGGTCATCCTTTTGGTCTTATTCCGCGTCCATAGGTAATACAACCTTCATGTATTCTTCTTCGTACATCCTAAAGTCTATATAATAGGCTTCAATGTCTCGAAAAGGATCGAGATCAGCAACTTCCTTCTTGACCTCTCCATTGTCGTCTATGTACTTAAAGCATTAGTGGAGAGTGGACGGTACAATATTGTGCTCATGCAACCACGGCCTCCCTGATAATATGTTATAGGAAACGTTACAGTCAACCACATAGCAGGTGACTTTCGTACGAAGATCGTTAATTTGGACTCTTAAACAAATCTTTTCAAGTGGTTTACTCCTCCCAGAATTGAACCCGAGAATAGTTGGAACCGTCGCAGAGAGGCTATGGACTAGAATTTTTAACGAATCTAGCAGATTTTTTGGATTTATGCTGAGTGCGGATCCGAGATCGACATGGATGCGATCTACCTTCATCGTGCCAACATACCTAGTAAAGTACAGAGGTCGGTCATGCCGATTGTCTTCTAGCAGCATATCATCTTGGGTAAATGTAATATTTGGAATTATTTCCATCACACTATGACATTGAGGGCATGCCACAGGTTCTCCATCTGGCTTCTTGAGATGTGCAAGACAAACGTCGTCTTGCATCCGGGATTCGCTTAACGTTTCTCGAGTTTCCTTCGAGAGACGAAGGAATTCAAAAATTGATAATCTTGCTGGAGTGTTGGCTAGTTGAGCCAATATTTGAAAATTGTATGGCTTTTCGAGACCGTATAGTGGAGTTTTCTTGAAGTTCTTGTCGAAGCGAACATGCTGCTTTCCCTTGTCAGCTGTTGTCGGCTTGGAAGGGCCTGAATCAGTTGGTGGAGTTGATATTGGAAGAGAATTAGGAGCAGGAGGAGGAGTGACAACTTTGTTCTCTTGACCTTCTGGGTAGTCTCTAAGATAGTCTCCTAGACCTAGTACCGGCCAGGACTTCTTCCTCTTGAGGAGGTGAGAGAGAAACCATGTTATAGGTCTTCGCTCGTGCCCTGCTTTTGGAAGATTTCTTTCTTTGAGGATGTAACATGTGATTTACCCCAAATCCCAGACTGATACGAGACTTGTTGTCTTATATTTGTAGAGATAATGGTACTGAAGACCCTTTTCCAGCGTTCAAACCTTGTGCTTTCTGAAAGTCATATCCTATCTTCAGCATCAGCTTACGAGATTGTTGCATGATTTGTATTTGCTCGTTTTCTTCGATTTGGTAGAAGATATAGATGTTTTCTGTCCGAAGTCGGCGATTAAATGTGGATGAACCCACATGATTTAGCCTTTAGTTGTCGACATTGGTACCAAACTGTCGTTTCGTGCTGGCAGAAGATTAACGATCTCCAAAGTTGCTTTCCGTATCGGGATGACACCGTCAGAGACTAGCTGAGTAGGGAAGTCTCCAAATTGTAAGGAGACGATGTTGTCAGTCACCGTCTTCTCGTCCTTCTGGATAGTGATCGCCTTAGCGTTGATTAGCTCTTGGATATTTCCTTTGAGTATAAAGCATGCCCGGGTTGGATGACCTAGAAACATATGATATGCACAATATTTAGGGTTATCTGCAATGCCCTGCTCCATACGGCGCACTACGCTGAGGCGTTGACTCGAAGATTCGCGTAGACCGAATCAAATGTATCGATGCGAATCAATACGAGAGTTACGTTGCCCCGAGCAACACATCGAACTAAGTCGATGTGAAGGGTTGCCTTGTCCCAAAGAAGAATGCATCGAGTTGAATCGATGCAAAGCGCCGCATTGCCCCGAAGGATAAGTGCGTTGAATCGGCTCGAAGATTCTAAGAAATCGAATCGACCAAGGCGCAAGTCCGAATCGATGCAAAAATTGATTTTAGTTGGTTTCATGTGCAGGCTATACGTTTACGCTAAAATATTAGAGGTCGACATTTCGCCTATTTTGCGACGGGTCCGCGAAACCAAATCGTCGCCTTGCGACGAACTGGGACTTAGGCACGGTAAACTAAATTGGACGTATAATTCAATGAAATACGAAGTGCTCGAATGGTTAAGTCAGGAGAGTTAGCCGTGCAACGAAGTTATGAAATTGAGCCGCATCGGCTCGGCGAAACGATAAGACGTATCGACTCAAGGTGGGAGGATTGACTCTTCTTTTTACTCCTTCATGCGATAAGTCAGAATATATATCATTGTATGCTAAGTTAACCAATCGACGCCACGGGCGTGGTCCGATCGGAAGATAAATCGTAGTGTGTGTCGAACACTAGTTAGAACAATTGAAATAAAACGTGCATCAAATGCACGAGTCGCTATGGAAAATTAGATATCACCAAGGCGAGTGCCTCGGTGCGCAAGCCGCAAGAACATGGGATAACTGTATCGGCGAGTGCCTTAGTGCACGAACCATACCGTGCCTTCGCGCACGAGTTAGAAAGGCTAGAACATTGAAAGACAATAGGCGAGCGCCCTAGCACGCAAGCCCCGAACATTGAACACTAAGTTATAGAACATGGAAATATGACTTCGAAGCATGCACCAAGTGTACGACGCGAGGGAAAAAGATAATAAATGTGTCGAAACGTGCCTACGTGCACAGATCATAAAAGATGGCTTCGTTGCGAAAGAATACAGTTATGGCATGAATGTGATGGAACTGTACGACGTGGCATGATGCCTCAAAAGGTGTTCAGGACCTTCGAGTCGTTCGGTTAACGAACATTGAGTTGAGGCATGATGCCATCGAACATTGAAACGACGTATAAAATGTAAGAACATGGAAAGTAAATAGAAGAAATATGAGATAATAAAGTCTGAGTCTTGGACTCAAGACTATGTTTGGTTGTTTGAATGATAGTACGTTGCATGGTCGAATGGAATGGACTTGAGATAATTGCGATATCTTTCGTGCACGGAACCTTTCCTCCGAACGGGCTGCGCCGGGGCACCGGGACCGTTCGGCCTAGGAGGGATATAATCTTTAATAGGCACACATCCGTAAGACGATTAGCGACCGCTTAGCGAGATATGAAAATCCGCAAATGATGGTGTGTAGCAGTAGATCTCCATAGTTGGGACAACAACCCACTACGAGAGGCGCCGGGCTACCCAAATTCGAGAAAAAAGGAGAGAAAAGAAAGTAAGGAAAATAAAGAAACTCCTTTAGTCCATTCCGGCGTGGATACGCCAACGACCTTCATATAGCTAAGGAACGATGGGTTGAAAGTGTAGGCACATATGTGTCCCGCACACATAGATCCTGCATATAGAGCACTTATAACATGATAGGGAAGGAACGGGGGCGTATTCACCTTGCGTCGGTGCAAGGGCGAGTGTGTCGACTTGGTAAGTCATGCCACAAAACAAGCACGAGATTGTTTGCTTGCTTGCATATTCAATTCGATAACATGCTTGCTATGATAACATGCTTTACGCTTTCGAATATGCCATGAAATCGACCCTAAGGAGAACATAGCAAGATCATAAGCTAAGTTGCATGATTCAACATAAACACTAAATGTCGGTTTAGAAAGTTGGTCTTTTCGTCAGTACATGTGAGGACGAACGTACTGATCTCCCACCAGCTTTCATGCAGGATGCGGGGAATGGATTGCTCGCGGCGAAGCTTTGCTTCAACGCGTTGAGGCTTGGAATGCCGAAGCGTATTGAAGTGTGCGATCCCATTGACACTCGGACTTGCAATAGGATTGAGACGGCCGAGATATAGAAGGCATGATGTATGGAACGGTGAAATCCTTTGTGGACAAGAGAGAATCTAAGTGTTGTAGCCAATCTGGCATATACTGTTAGGCTACCGAAATCCTTTGTAACCTCATTTCGAATATAAATAAAGAGAATTGTTTTCGTATACTCTGTTTTCTTTTTGTTGTGAATATCAAATCAAAGATAGTCATTTGAGAACTTGTCATCTTGCCTTGTACGAGCGCAACTCCAGGCTCGTGCGGCATCACTCCCCTGCGAGGACGATGATTCGGGTGATTCTGAGTCGGGGCGTGACATATTGGTATCAGAGCTCTAGGCTCAATTTTCTCAGGACGTTTGCTTTGTTTCAATTCCAAAGAGTTGCCCACCACCGATCGAAATCACTCATGACTCTACTCGATGCCGCACTGGATGTTCCATACAATAAGTCTAATACAAATCGTTTAATTTTGTCGCATATGTGTTGGAAATTACATGATGTTTGCTAAGAAAGTCGCAAAGGGTTTATTGCATTAAGTACAACGAGCCACGAAATGCTCGTTGCTGCAAGTGCAACAAGTTATGAAATATAATTTGAGATGTTGTGACAAGGTAACATGTTGAATGAGAAATAAAACGATGCACGAAGTGCAATCGGTTGTGAATATTGGTTACACCAATGCGAAAACTTGAATAATGTGTTGCAATGAAAGTGATAAGCCAATATCGAATGTGTTGAACGGATTTGAGCATTGACTTTGAATGTCGAAAATAAGTCATTGCACGATGTGCAATGCGTCGGAAGTAAATTGTTGCACGTGGTGCAATGCATATCAAAATAATCGTTCCACGGAGTGCAAAGGAGATTGGAAATTAATTGTTGCATGAGATGCAACGGAAAGAACTGAAATCATAAAGCAATAAAATGAATCGTTCGTTTGTACACCGAACTTGTGTTGGCAAATGAAAATATTTGGTCGAGTTGTGTCGAATTTGATTTAATCAAAGTTACGATTGTGATCAAGCACGATCACTGCGGAAATCGTGAGTCGGAAGAGATTGTTGGTGCATACTTTGTATAATACGAGGGAAATGACTTGATTTCCGAGTGGTATATGACATACCACGTAGGCGATGAATGACTCGATTCCGAGTGGTATATAGTATACCACTTGTGCGATGAATTGCATCGACGCATTGTGAGAATTGTGGAAGGTTTGTCCACAACGGACATGGGAGTACCGAGACTCGATTGAAAATTTGTATGAAGATATGTTGATGCAAGTGTTCTTCAAAAAGCGGTTGGGATGATAAGGCGAGACTCGTATCAAGGAATGATACGTCGGGCGGAAATTATAAGTCGGTCAGACGACCGAGACTAGCGGAACGATTATGCCTTGAAGCAATAATCGGATCGACGGGAAAGAAAAACCTAAACTTACAAACGAGTCACACGAGTTGCGAGCTCGATGAAAATGTTGGGCGATACAAATTATAATCGAATCATACGACTTACGATCTCAATAGAAATGTTAGCCGATGCAAAGTGTAATCGAATCGCACTACTTGCGATTTCGATAAAAATATTGATTGATTCGGATAGCCGCGCCTAAGAAAGATAGTTGGTTATGTCGAGGCGAGACTCACTGTGAGCATGACGAAGTCATATGAAACTTAGAGGGCACATTTGCATGACTCGAGGGCACGATGTTGGATAATCGATAACTCGGTTACGCGATCAAAGTATAACGGAAGGCAATGAATCTCGAATCGATTCGAGACGTACGTAAATGTTTGTGGAGAATTTGGACGTATGTAATGCAAGTTGTCGACGTTGAAACAGAATCAAAGTTGACCCTTACGCTATCGAAATTGATATGACGTAT
This sequence comes from Iris pallida, assembly GCA_029216955.1. Taxonomy (NCBI): domain Eukaryota; kingdom Viridiplantae; phylum Streptophyta; class Magnoliopsida; order Asparagales; family Iridaceae; genus Iris; species Iris pallida. The sequence continues at coordinate 2,995,896 of JANAVB010008400.1, forward strand.
CGAGATCGATACGCAAGGAAACGTAAGAACGATGTGAGAATACAAAATGGAGTGTGCCTTGCACTATCAAAATTTTTTAAATAACAATACGAGAATGAACGAACTGGTTGATCATGAACTTTATGATTGATCAAGACAAACTATAAGTCATCAGCGATTGCTCGATGCGTATAGCATCTCGGGTGTCGACCGCAAATAAGATAGACTCGAACTCAATGCGAGTAGATGCATCGTGAATAGCAGAATCATCGACGGTAGTGCGTGGCTTTACTTGGAGGATAGTTGCGCATCAGTTGCACCGATAGAAATGGTTTTATCCAAAATTGGATAGTCGCATAGAAATCGTCGGAACGTGATTTGGCTCCGAAATAAGATATAGCATGCTTCGTAGTAAACTGTCCTTCGGTGATGATCCACAATTATCGAGCGTAGCTTCGGGGCAGCTGACCCTAGAAGACTTGACCGCCAAATCAAATTGAATACTGCAGACCGTAAGAGGAACCATGCGTTGTCGCATACAAAATCGCATCGATAACAAATGTTATGTGGTGCATGTTGACGATAAGTCTAGGCGATCGAGAATTGTTGGAACAGCTTTCGATCGAGAATGATATAGTTAGATTTTGAGTATTCGTCGGATGAATGCTTGAATGGTTATATTGGTCGACGATCGAACTAGAAATCCACCAATGAACTTGGTAATTTGGATAGGCGATTGCGAGAATCGTGCTATGCATGAGAGGGAACGATAAGGGAATGACTTACGAGTTACATCGTTAGATTTGGATTCACCTTGCAATTGAGCTTACGTGAATCGAACTTATATTCAATGTTATGAGACGGATAAGTTGGGAATTTGGCTAGTGAATTCCTACTCGTTAGGAGTCGAACGTAAGGCTCATCGTAGAGACTTTGAGTCGAAGCAATTGTTGCCATGAGCACCGTCGCCTTGACGTAAACTTTTGTGTCGGATAGATTGTGGCCTTTGAGCAATGTCAATTTAAGATTGCGTAAGGAGAATCTAAGCATGGTGTCTAGGTAAGTAACCTAGCGGGCGTAGTCCCAAATGTTGATAAGGAAATCATATCGAGATAGCATAGCCAGACTTCAAAAATAGTTGGGTGGTGACTTCGAACGCAAGGCGTTGCGAAGGATCGTTGCGATCGGATGCGCGACGGCTCGACACGACGCATAGAATTGATAGTCCCGATGAAACTTACGAAGTGAGAAATACGATTTTTGAATCGTGTCGCGTACAGTGACTTTATTTAATGAATCACGTATGTATCGAATATACGTATTGCGATAAAATTTTGAGAACAGTTGCTAAAGATAAGTCCGATAGAGAGTACGAGATGGCAAGCATAGGATTGAAATTTACCTGTCAGCTTTGTTCCAATTTGCTACGACTGGACTTGGTCGAAATACATATATCCAAATCGAGTTGTACACAAATTCAAATCGAACTGCAGGAAGGACTTGAAATGTTAATGAAAAGCTTGCAAGATAGTGTAAAATTGAACAACATTGGTGGGACAAGATCGTGAAACGATCTTTAAAATACTTAATCGGAGTGTTGGTTTTGGTTCGAGGACGAACCTGGTTTTGAGTGGTATATTCTGTAATGCCCCGCTCCGTACGGTGTATTACGCTGAGGCGTTGACTCGAAGATTTGCGTTGACCGAATCAAATGTATCGATGTGAATCGATACGAGAGTTATGTTGCCCCGAGCAACGCATCAAACTAAGTCAATGCGAAGAGTTGCCTTATCCCAAAGAAAAATGCATCGAATTGAATCGATGCAAAGCGCCGCATTGCCCGAAGGATAAGTGCGTTGAATCGGCTCGAAGATTCTAAGAAATCGAATCGACCAAGGCGCAAGTCCAAATCGATGCAAGAATTGATTTTAGTTGCTTTCATGTGCAGGCTATACGTTTACGCTAAAATATTAGAGCTCGACATTTTGCCTATTTTGCGACGGGTCCGCAAAACCAAATCGTCACTTTGCGACGAACTGGGACTTGGGCACGGTAAGCTAAATCGGACGTATAATTCAATGAAGCACGAAGTGCTCGAAGGCTAAGTCAGGAGAGTTGGCCGTGCAACGAAGTTATGAAATCAAGCCGCATCGTCTCGGCGAAACGACAAGACGTATCGACTCGAGGTGGGAGGACTGACTCTTCTTTTTACTCCTTTATGCGATAAGTCAGAATATATAACATTGTATGCTAAGTTAACCTATCGACGCCATGGACGTGGTCCGATCGAAAGATAAATCGTAGTATGTGTCGAACACTAGTTAGAACAATTGAAATGAAACGTGCATCAAATGCACGAGTCGCTATGGAACATTGGATATCACCAAGGCGAGCGCCTCGGTGCGCAAGCTGCAAGAACATGGGACTCGGCGAGTGCCTTAGTGCACGAACTATACCATGCCTTCGTGCATGAGTTAGAAAGGCTAGAACATTGAAAGACAATAGGCGAGCGCCCTAGCGCGCAAACCCCAAACATTGAACACTAAGTTATAGAACATAGAAATACGGCTTCGATGCGTGCAACAAGTGTACGACGTGAGGGAAAAAGATAATAAATGTGTCAAAATGTGCCTACGTGCACATATCATAAAAGATGGCTTCGTTGCGAAAGAATACAGTTGTAGCATGAATGTGACGGAACTGTCCGACATGGCATGATGCCTCGAAAGGTGTTCGGAACATTTTGATCGTTCGGTTGACGAACATTGAGTTGAGGCATTGCCATCGAACATTGAAACAAAGTATAAAATATAAGAACATGGAAAGTAAATGAAAGAAATATGAGATGATAAAGTCTGAGTTTTGGACTCAAGACTATGTTTGGTTGTTCGAATGATAGTGCGTTGCATGGTTGAATGGAATGGACTTGAGATAATAGTGATATCTTCCATGCACGGAACGTTCCCTCCGAACGGGCTGTGCCGGAGCACCGGGACCGTTCGACCTAGGAGGGATATAATCTTTGATAGGCGCACATCCGTAAGACGATTAGCGACCGCTTAGCGAGATGGGAAAAGCCACAAATGATGGTGTGTAGCGGTAGATCTCCGTAGTTGGGACAACAACCCACTACGAGAGGCACCGTGCTACCCAAATTAGAGAAAATAATGAGAGAAAAGAAAGTAAGGAAAATAAAAGAAACTCCTTTAGTCCATTCCAGCGTGGATACGCCAACGACCTTCATATAGCTAAGGAACGATGGGTTGAAAGTGTAGGCACGTATGTGTCCTGCACACATAGGTCCTACATAGAGAGCACTTATAACATGACAGGGAAGGAACGAGGCGTATTCACCTTGCGTCGATACAAGGGCGAGTGCATCGACTTGGTAAGTCGCACCACGAAACAAACACGAGATTGCTTGCTTGCTTGCCTATTCAATTCGATAACATGTTTGCTATGATAACATGCTTTACGCTTTCGAATATGCCATGAAATTGACCCTAAGGAGAACATAGCAAGGTCATAAGCTAAGTTGCATGATTCAACATAAACACTAATTGTTGGTTTAGAAAGTTGGTCTTTTCGTCAGTACATGCGAGGACGAACGTACTGATCCCCCTCCAGATTTCATGCAGGATACGGGAAATGGATTGCTCGCGACGAAGCTTTGCTTGAACGCGTTGAGGGTTGGAATGCCGAAGCGTATTGAAGTGTGCGATCGCATTGACGCTCGGACTTACAACGGGATTGAGGCGGCCGAGATATAGAAGGCATGATGTATGAAAAGGTGAAATCCTTTGTGGGCAAGAGAGAACCTGAGTGTTGTAGCCAATCTGGCATATACTGTTAGGCTATCAAAAGCCTTTGTAACCTCATTTCGAATATAAATAAATAGAATTGTTTTTATATACTCTTTTTTCTTTCGTTATTAATATCAAATCAAAGATAACCATTTGAGAACTTGTCATCTTGCCTTACATGAGCACAACTCCAGGCTCGTGCGACATCACGCCCCTGCGAGGACGATGATTGGGTGATTCCGAGTTGGGGCATGACATTATCAGTTTTACCTACTTTGTCTGGCCGTTTGATCTTATGTGGTTGAATCTTATTGCTCTTGATTAAGCAATCGAAGATGCTCATGACATCTTCATCATCGAAGGAATACTCTTCCTTGGGTCGTGCTATTGTCCTCTATGGAGGTGCCGTTGCTGTAGGTGCTGGTTGACTTATATTGATTGCTAAGGTTTCTTTACCCTTACGAGTGTTCGGGTGGCTGACTTTGCTAGTAGTAGGATGTTTGTCTTTATTAAGGTTCGGCATTGGGATACCTAGTAACTAAAATTTTTCAGCACTGTCTTCAGCTGCTCAGGCAGTTGCGATAAAGGAGCCCCAATCTTGAAATTGTGCTGGTCTCATCCACATGCTGACTATGGGTAACAAGTTTGATTTGCAAGTATTGATCACCAATGCGTTAGGGGTGCCCGGAGGCTTTTTCAGTGACCCTTGTTGGAAGCGCTCTATGAAATGTTTGGCTGTTTCATTAGGCTTCTGTATGATTTTAGTAAGGGCAGACATGGTCATGTCGTTTATCCTTTCATAAAATCGTTCCAGGAACATCTGTTTCAAGACAGCGAAAGATGTTATACAACCATCCGATAGGCTCGATACCAATCGTAAGCAACCCCTGCTAAGCATGCAACGAATACTTTAGTGAGTAGAGCATCATTCTTCTAAGGTGAGCAATCATCATCTCGAAGTAATTGATATATTGACTCGGAGATGTCTTGCCTTCGAATAGCAACATAGACTGCGGTTTGTATTTGAGCGGGAATGGGACATCATTCCACTCTGTAGGGTAGGGTTATTTGATCCCTAGCTTCTGTAATCCATCTTTCTGCTTAAAAGCTTCAAAGCTTGACTACTTCAAGAGGGTCCTCAGATCTTTGAGGAGCAGCAGATTGATTCGATGTATTATGATGTAGAACCGCGTGGAAAGCACTATCCCCAGCACCGGAGTGACTTGGAGTAGCCTATGTTTGAAGATGTATGACTTCTGGTATGGTGGTATTTAGAGGAAATGGTACCCCACCAGTTTGGACAGGCCCAGAGACCGCTGCGTGTTCTTAAGCTAGAGTTGGGTTCACAACTGGTGGGGCAGCATGTTGTGCCATAATCACTGCATGCATACTTGTAACCATGTCATTCATGGTCTTCAGATTAGCCTCCAAAGCAGCAATCCTTTGTTCTTAATTAGCGGAACTGATAGTGTCTTGTTCTTCGTTGGTCGCATAAATAGACACTTCTTTTGATACCGAGGACGAGCTGGTAGACAAGATAGTCCAATCAGAATCCTCGCTTTCGGTATCAAAGCCTGGTAAGCTGCTACCCTTAGGGTTGGAATCAGAAAGATTCCCCTGACAGAGGAATCTCGGTTTCTCGATCGTGTGTTTTGATAGACTCCTTTAACAGAGTCAAGGATTTGATAGAGGTATTGCCGACTCGAAGGTCGAGATGAACTAAGGCTCGGGCGTCTCCCACCCCCAGTACTACGAGACATCATATTGATGGAGGCAAACATCAACTCTTCTTTATTCTCCGGAATCACATCGGGGAAGTGAGTGTAATTCAAGCGGTCAAACACAGACCGTTTGGCTGAGCTACAATAGCACTTGATTACGATCTCATGTGAATTACAGTGAAGTTCGTTATCTGAAGTCGTTGTTGCAAGAGATGAGTCCGTGGTCTTCCCTTTTTGTAAGATGAGCTCGCAGAGATCTGTTACAATATAAGAAGAAAAAGAAGAAAATACAGGTTTTGCTTGATTACATTAGGAATCTAATTTTTATTCCTAAATTTTTGTGTCCCCTGTGTATACAGGAAGGAACTAAGTTTATTGGCATAAGTGAGTGGGTTCTTGTTCTTAGCAACCTTCACTGTGCGCAAACTGGTAGTCGGTGCAGACTGCATCAAAGTCCTCTGGCGCGCCATATGGCTTGGTTTGGGAAGTTCTGTTCGACGCCTATTGAGATAAGCGCACATATCAATGTCTGGTGTCTTCTGATTGTCAGTCTGTGACACCTTCAGTTTTCCATGTTCCGTCCTTGATATATGCAAGGTGGAGAGATCATGGCACGGACCTGATTAGCGTGATCGGTTTGGTGCGAATCAGTTCGGCATGGAGTAGGCAAATTGCCTTCTTGCTCTGCGCACATTGGCCCGACACGTTTGGCACGGTGCCTACGGGCAGAAGAAGTTGCACTTTGAACATGACTTACATTCTTGGATTGTTTTGATTTTCTTTGCTAAGAAATGTAGAGTTTATGTCCAGAAGTGTTTGAGCACTGATTGGCGTAGAGGCGCAATCGAGTGTGTTTTCCACCAAGTTGAAGGCTGAAAAGAGTGGGGAATGGCCATTTGGCGCTTTTCCTCAATTTGTGCAGCAGCAGCAGTAATTGGCATGCATTTAGACTTCAAAGTCCAGATGGCGTGTGCCTTCTTGTTCTTGGCAGCAGTAGTGGCGCGCTTGGTACCCCCAGTGCCAATCATCTTTTCGTAAGCCATTTGGTCGAATTGCATGACCAGTCTTAAGCATCGTGTCGACCGACACAACATTGTATTGAGTTGGCACTTTCTCGTCAGAGGAGAAAGTCGTCCCCAGCAGGGTCGTCATTTTGTTTGCAAAGAACAAAAGTCTTCTAAAGAAAACTTAATTACAAACTAAGAAAGAAAGTACAAAATTCTTATACAAAGATCTAAGTACAATTTTGATTCTGGGGAAGTACAACTATAGGAATCTGATCAGAAAATGATCACTTTATACCTTGGACGATGCAATGTTGGAGAAGAAAAGCTCTTGAACTTGCTGCGAAAGCGATAGAGAATTGCCGAGAATTCTTGCTAGGCAGTTACAGTGATGGGCGTAGTACAAAAATACATTGATTGTGCATTGCTTTTGTGCGCCATGTATCGTTTCATCCATTAGCGCGAATGGTTAACTTAACTGCATAGGACGCATTGCTTTCTGTGAGAGAATGGTGCTTGGTCATGGGCAGTATCGTGTGCATGTTCTTCGAGATTAGTGGCATGCTCACAACGTCATCATTAACTACTTCTGGATGGTGATTGTGGTTGATTGGCGCCAATTTGATGAATGGCGCGTTCTATTGGTTGGTGCCAAAATATAATTGGCATTGTTGGTTGACTCTGTACAGAATTTGTCAATTCCCGCCATTTGCTAAATGGCGCTGAGAAGGTATGGATGTTAGCGCTAATCGCGAGATTTCTTTGTTTAGTGCACTTACAGTTATCATGATAAATCTTTCTGAAAAGTCGTGACATTTGGCTTCTCGAGGAATACTGCCACGTAGTGTCACTATGTTTGGTGCTATTTGATGATCTGCGCGATCCAGCTTTGGCGCCAACTGTATTTGACAAAGATCTTCCTTGAACGCTGCATGCACAGGACGAGAGAAAAAGATCTTCTCGACTGTCGTGCTGTCAGTCATCATGATTGATGTGACATAAAATTTTGCCTTCTTGAGCAAGCTTAGCTACGGGTCTTGGTGCTATCTGATGGATGGCGCTATTCAACGATTGGCGCCATTTAAAAGATAGCGCCATTGATATTGTTATGCACTAACTGTAAATGGCGCGACGCAATCTGTCGAAAATTTCGGAGCTTCTACAACTATATATAACGTTTATATCTATAAAAATGTTATAAAAATTCAAAAACTCATCCAAACCGTTGTATTAAGATACGTTTATGAATCTTTGTAATGTTTCTTTTAAAAACATTATAAAAATATTTTTGCAAGCGTTATACAATGGTATTTTTTGTAGTGAGATATAAGAACACCATACATTCATGGGATGTGTTGGCCCATTGGTCATGGTCAAACCTGATTTTAATAATTGATCAAACTCTGTCTCGATATAATTGCAAGTCAACTCAGATGTTTACCTACGACATTTTGGACACTGCTCAACAATGGATATCAACAATGTTCAAGACTGAAGCCGTTTGCCATTCAGAATGTACTTCCTGTTAAGCAATATAATTTTTCATTTTATTGAGTCTAGGAATACATTGTACACCGAGTCGTACTGGCAAATAGGCTATCCGAAAATGTTTTTCAAAATCATCCTATTCCTTTACAAATGACCTACGTTTTTGAAAAATATTATTTTTATAAAAAGCTTCTGAAGGATTTTTTCAAAAAGCCAAAAATTTATTTTCTCCAAAAATGAACTGGCAGAACCCAAGGAGAACTCGGCCCGAGTTCGGCCAGAGTTCGGCCAGAGTTCGACCATTTGGAACGTTAGTGAACGTTGGGTTTTTAAACTTGGTCATCCTTCAGTTGCGTTTGTTACAAAGAGTTCTGTCCGAATTCTGCCCGAATTCTGTCAGAGTTCTGTCTTTGGAAAAACTATAAATAGAGAAGTATTTCGATCATTTCAGATCACCAATTTACTTTCAATCTCTTCTCTTCCTGAGCTTACATTCTTCCAAAGAGTTCTTAAAAGCTTTCATTTTCAAATCCCAAGCCATTTACAATCCTCTAGTCGATTTGCTAGTGCGGTACAGTTTAGAAGTTTCAGACTGATTGTAATCAGAGGCTTGATAGAAGATTCAACTCTTCACAATTGAAGTTGGTCGAGTTCTTCGTATCAAAGCTTGCGTCTGTAGAAGGTATGAAAACTTGTGGGATTTTTCAATAGTGGATTCAACTGGAAGCTAGAGTTCTTCCGACTGGACTAGTCCTCACAAGAGGAAAACCAGTATAAATCTCGGTGTTTGCGTTTGCCTTCTGATCACTTTTAATTTCTGTCATTTACTTTTGTGATCATTATTATATCTGTGATCTAACTGATAACAAGTTTTTAATTAGCAATATTCCGCTGCCTACTCTATTCACCCCCCCTCTAGAGTATTCTGCTTTACGATTTTGTTCCTACAATTGGTATCAGAGCAGGCTCTCCATCTAGAGGTATATCAGAGCGGGTTATACAGGTAAAGCAAGGTAAAATTGCAGTTATATTCAATTTTTATATAGATCACAGTATTACACATGGCAACTGCGAAATTCACAAGTGAAGGCCAAGCCACAAACAAACCTCCACTGTTTGACAGCACAAACTACACTTATTGGAAAACACATATGAGTTTCTTTCTGAAATCTCTTGATTTTAACTTATGGTCTGTAGTTATTGATGGCTATAAAAAGCAACCTCGTATTTATGTTAGTGGTGTTTTAGCTGAAAAACCCCATGACAAATATACAGAGGAAGAAAAGAAAAATGCCAGTCTTGACGCACGTGCTATTAACGCTTTATTTTGTGCTTTAGACAGAACTGAATTCAACAGGGTGTCTACTTGCACAACATCAAATGAAGTGTGGAAACTTCTCGAAGTAACCCACGAAGGAACAACACAAGTCAAGGAGTCAAAGATCAGCAGACTTACTCAGGAGTATGAGGCGTTCAAAATGAAGCCAAGTGAATCAGTCACTCAGATGTTTACAAGATTCTTGGATATTGTAAATCCTCTGTCCTCACTAGGCAAGGATTATAGTAACCATGAGAAGATTCGTAAACTTCTACGAGCCCTTACAAAGAATTGGATTCCAAAGGCTACAACAATCATTGAAGGGAACGACCTCTCAACAATGTATCTAGAAACACTCATGGGTAAGCTACTCACTCACGAGTTAGAACTTCAACTTTGAAGATGCTACACCAAAGAAAAAGTCAGAGAAGACGATCTCTCTCAAGGCTCAACATAGAAGAACCATCAAAGATGATTCTGATGACAGCGACTCCGAATCTGAAGATCAAGCTCTTCTGGTAAGAAAGTTCAAGAAGTTCATGAGATTTAACAGGAGAACAAAAGACAGCAACAACAACAACAACGAGGAAGATCCTATTTGCTACGGATGCAAGAAGAAAGGACACATGAAGAAAGATTGTCCATCAACATCATCATCAAAGAAAAATAGCAAATATGACAAAGGCTACCTGAAGAAATCGACATCAAGAAAGTATGCCAACACAAGCATATGGCATGAAAGTGAAGCCAGCGACTCAGAAGATGAACAATCAGATGACGCTGCAAATGTGTGCTTGATGGCTTGCGATCAGGTAATCACTAATCCTCTATTTGACCCTTATGATGATTTCACCTTTGAGCAACTAGGAGAGGCTTTCAGTGAACTGTTAGATTATTACAGGAAACTGCGTAGCAAATATGAAACCTCTAAGAAGGTACTCAAAGAGTACAAAGGTGAAATAGGAAGACTTACCGACCTACTAGATCTGGTTAGAGATAATGACTCTTCAAATGAGTCTGGTGAGCTTTCTCCTATTAAATTGTTGTTACACGAGACTGTTAAGCTATCCGAAGAAAAAGACCAAACTATTATCCAGTTAAAAGAAGACCTATCTAAGGAGAGAAACAGTCTCCAGTGTGCATAGGTCAGATTAGAATCACTCACATCTGACTATACTAGATTATATGACACTTCCAAAAAGTTGGAAATTAGTTTAGGAAAACGGCCTGAAGTTGCTGCTTCCTATTCTAACACGTGTCAATTACTGAATCATCGGAACACGCCCAACACTGTCAGACCAAACCATACCAAGACTATGCCCAAGAAGACTAACAGGCATGCATTCTTCTATACTAGAAAACCAAAACCTACCAATCATGCACCTCACACTACTTTCAACACTCAACATGCTAAATGTCATTATTGTGGCCACATTGGTCATATATCTTCTGCATATAGAATCAGAAAGTTAATAGATTTAAATATTTATGCATGGATACCGAAAACTAACCAGTCAAGACCCTACAAGAAATGGGTACCAAAAGTTTTATCTGCAAATTGTTTTGTAGGTGGGACACCCTTCACATGCTAGGAGCAAATGGATCCTCGACAGCGGTTGCTCACGGCACATGACCGGTGACGCTTCATTATTTGCAACACTGTCGAAGAGGAATAAAGAAGGATACGTCTCCTTCGGTAATAATTTGAGAGGGTACATAATCGGTATCGGTGACATTGGTAAGGCTCCCTATCTAGTGATTAAAGATGTTTGTTTTGTTACCGAGTTAAAACATAATCTGCTCAGCATAAGCCATTTAGCTAATCACGGTTATGGCATTAACTTCGTAAAAGATAAATGTACTATTATTGATAGTTCAACTGGCAGTACTATTTTTGAAGGTATCAGGGAAGACAATATATATGTATTTCTATTTGTTAGAAGATGCTAACACAGCAGGTAGATGTTTGATGGCCAAAAGTATTGAGAGTCAACTATGGCATATGAGACTCGGTCATGCAAACATGGATACAATTTCAAGATTATCTACGAAGAAGTTGGTACACAGCTTACCAGATATTTCTTTCAAGAAGGATACGGTATGTAGTGAATGTGAAAAGAACAAAGCTACCAAATCCGCATTCAAATCCAAGAACGCTGTAAGTACCACTAGACCTTTACAATTGTTGCATATGGACTTATTTGGACCCAGCAGAATTGCTAGTCTAGGTGGTAAGTTATATGCATTTGTCATTATAGATGATTTCTCTAGATATACATGGGTTTATTTTCTTGCACGCAAGAACGATGCATTATCAGAATTCGTCACCTTTTGCAAGAAAGTACAAAATGAAAAAGGGTTCATGATTACTCGCATTCCTAGTGATCATAGCGACGAATTTGAGAATGTAGAATTCAAGCAATTTTCTGACACACACGGTTATCTGCATGAATTCTCTTGCCCTAGGACTCCACAACAAAATGGTCAACGGAGTAAAGGAACTACTACAGTGTTCGATCTCCATCATCACATTTTTCTAGAATCAACTTGTACTTAGATTTTCTGTTTAAGATCTCTCTCGTACTCTTCTATTTTGTAATACAAAAAGTTCGTATAACTTTTGTTAATGGCAAACACCTATTAGCTGTTGTAGGCAGCAAATAAAGTAGAACATAGCAGCAAGAGCTGCATTTTTAGGCAGGAAGCCTGTAGTAGATAGTAGGTAAAGGGAATTAGTAGGAGGGGAATTCCTATAGTGCGTGTGTTTGCCTATGTGCGTGTGTTTAGGCATGAAATAAAGCAGAACATAGCAGCAAGAGCTGCATTTTTTGGCAGGAAGCCTGTAGTAGATGTTGCCATGTGCGTGTGTTTGCCTATGTGGTGTAGCCTGTGCTCTAATGGCTAGAATGTTTGTATGATGTTGTGAGACTGTAAAAAGGATAGTGTAGGTAAGCCATGGGCTAGGTAGATAATTGTGTAGGCTAGTGTATACCAAGGTATCTTGGTATACCAGGATGAATGGGTGTACATGCATAAATGGATATTGTATAAGGTACATAAGGGTGTGTGTGTATATATATATATATATATATATTTTATATATATATATATATATATATATATATATATATATATATAAATGGGTAATAGGTATATGGATATTAGTATATGCATATATAATAGGGTATGTGGTACATATCTACAAGTGTAGGCAAGTATCGAACCTAGATTGGTATCAAGATTAATAGGTAAGAATGTAAAGGTATTCGATTATATGAGTCTATATGTATACATGGTACCTAGTATCCCTATTTCTATGTGGGCATGGACCTAGGAACCTATGTATGACCTAGAAATGATTAGTTTCACCATAGAAGCAAGGTATTTACCTAGTTTGACTTCAATGACCTAAAATTGACCTAGAAATCATATTTCAATTTAGATATCAATGATTATCGCTCCAAAACACCATTGACATTGAGATTTCATATTTAAGTCTTTGTGACTCCATTTTGTATATCGATCATCACACATTGCTCAGGAGCTTAGGCAAGCACATCTCTCTGTTAGTTTTCAGTACTTGATAGTGCATATATCATATGTTCTAGATCAGTATTACTTGATTCTGACATGATGTTACGTGGGCTGGTATTATATGGATCAAATCAGGAGATGTTATTTATTCGTGTGCTCCGTGTGCTCATATCATATTTGTGTGCGTAACGTGTCGTGATTGGATCCATGAATATTACTCGGGATAGGGGAGTATAAGTTGGTTATGTCATCAAACCCCTTAGTGTATTCGTGTGCATGTTGATTATACACCTCACGTATAATCGAGTTGCCTTAGTATATTCATGTGCAACCCAAGCCGATTACATAACGAACTTGTGCTCTAATCTACATATACAGTATCATTAGTTCTCTTATTTCAGTTTACACCATATTGTCTATATTTATCTTTCTTTCTATTCATTGTGATTACCTATTATTTCAGTTATATTCTTCATTCTCTAGTTGTGTGTACATCTTGTATACTTTTCTATTCCTTGTCATATATTCTCTACTATGTATTTGGAACTGCTCAAAGTTTGGTACTTCGCTCCAATCCTGACTGGATAATATTTCACAGAGGACCTTGAGGACTTTTGTTCCACCTTTTATGGATCCGGAGTGGATGAAGAGTATATCCAGGAGCATCACCACCACTACTGACTTAGCTAGTTAGCTATTATTACTGGATTTGTCTCCATCTTATGAGACTTTAGGATGTTATTATTTGAGACTTATATTTATGTTGAGACTGTTAGACACTTAGACCTCTGATTGTGGATTTAGTTTATGTTTATGTCCTAGACTTCTACTGGATTATTATTTCATATCTTTGATATCATTATCATGCCATTTATCTTCCTTAAAGTTTATTATGATTGAGTATGAATATTATCATTATATCGTCCTCCTTTTGGAGATGAGATATCACTGACAGGTTGTGATATATATATATGTATATATATATATATATATATATATATATATATATATATATATATATATATATATATAAAGGCAACAACTACGTAAAGATTTGCGTGGAGCTCAACCCGTCATCAGACCCTCCCACCCTCATTCAAATCGAACTCGGGGGACAATCACACTCTCAGAAGCTCGTGTACGACAACATCATTATTTTCTGCAAACACTGTCAGACCCGAGGACACCTCACTAAGCATTATTTCAGGGCCCACCCGGATCTGAAGCCGAAAGCCCCCCGTAAGCCGCAATCCCCGTAGGCGACCCAAATCATTTCCTCTGAACATATTCTCCCCCTCCCCAACTCTCACCCCTACTTCGATGACAGCGATAACTCACCCAGCCCACGCTACCCCACTCCCCCCGTCGGCTAAAGCCATCACCCCCTCCGAACCCCCGGCCATCCTCCTCAACAAGTTCGACATCCTCCCTTCTTTCCCTTCTCCTGATGCCGACAGGGAAAGACCCCCTCCTAGCAAGACCCCTCCCGATGTGTGCGAGAAGCGAGCCTCGAGCACCCGATCAACGTGGTTTCTCTGGTCAACGAGGAGGTGAATCGACTGGCTTTCATCATCCACCCTGCCCTCTCCGCCACTGAGACCCTCCTCTCATCTCCAAAAGTGACCTCGAGAATGACCTAGCCTCCCTTGGCATCGTCCCCACGAAAAGGCTTCAGCAAGCCAAGGAAGTCGACTTCCTGGACCTCAGCAATCCCCTCTGCGCGTTGGCCGAGATTGAGAAAGAGGTTGTCCCCCCGGTTACCGACACCCAAGGCACGTACGAAGCGCCGGAGGACACCACAGTTGTGACCCCGAAAGCTCCCAAAATCTTCCACAACAAGAAGAAAAAATACAACCAAGAGCCCACGGCCATGACCACAAGGTCAGCCATAAAGCTCAACACCCACCCCCTCGCAACTACCCCCAATGTTTAACATCCTCTCGTGGAATATTAGAGGGCTGGCCAATAAACCCACCTTGAGGAGAATAACCTGCCTCAAGAAAATCCACCGGGTCGATATATTAGTTATCATCGAACCCAAAATCCCTCAAATAAAACTCAAATCCATACAGCTTCAACTCGGCTTCCCGTTTGCTGTCGCCGGGTGCCATGACATCTGGATCCTCTTTGCCGCTGAATGCAAATTTGGTATCATTCATGACTCGAAACAGGCGCTATCCTGCTAGGTAGAGCACCCCTCTCTCACATCCCGTTCCCTCCTCTCCGCTGTTCACGACAGCTGTGACGTCGTCGAGCGCAAGATGCTCTGGGACACCCTGACCGACACGTACATCAACCACAACAACCTCCTGTGGCTCTGTCTTGGCGACTTCAATACGATCTCCAACAGAGAGGAGAAGTCTGGGGGCCATCCTCCCCACCCAGTCGGCCATGAACGACTTCAACATATTTACCTTCAACACCCACTTGTACCCCCTTCTTTTCTCCGGTAACGCTTTCACCTGGTGTAACATGAAGGAAGCCGCACGAAGACAATACTTCCGTCTGGATCGAGCCATGGTCAACAACCGTTGGTCCGATATGGATCTCATCTCTAACCTCTCTCACCTTAACACCAGCAAATCGGACTACTCCCCGCTCCTAATCGAGATCAGCAGCAACTCCAGCATCATCAAGAAACCTTTTCGTTTCCTGGACTTCGAGCTATCATCCACAATTCTGAAACATCGTAGCCTCCGCTTGGAGCTCGACAAGTAACCCCGATCCCCTCGTTCGCGTGGCAGCCAAACTTAAAGCTACCTGGGGTGCTCTCTCGACGTGGAGCAAACTGGCGTTTGGGAACATTTTCTAAGCGATAAAGACGGCAGAGGATGCGTCACTCACACTGAGATCCTGTACGCCTCGCACAGATCCCCAAGTCCTGTACAGCACTAAACCTTACCAAAGCACTCCTCAAGTCCCGACTGACGGTCGAGATGCAACTCTGAAAGCAGAAAGCCAGATTGACCTAGGATGCCGAAGTTGACAGAAATTCCGGTTTCTTCCATGCTTGCGTCAAAGGCCGCCGTCATCAGCTTAATCTGCACCAAATCTCCAATGACAACGACATCTTACTCAAAGACCAGCGGAACATCCAGGTGGCAGCCGCTAACTTCTACACCAAACTATTCTCCAAAGATGTCATCGTTAAGGATGAAGAATTCTTGGCTTCTGTCCCCCACCTGATCAACGAGCGCGAGAACGTGCAGCTCTTGACACCCCCTCCGCGGAGGAAGTCAAGTATGCAGTTTGGGCCCTTGACGAACACAGCGCTCCCGGACCTGACGGCTTCTTCGGTGTCTACTTCCGATCTTGTTGGGATATCATCGAATCTGACTTTCATGAGGCCACGATTGCATTCTTTCAAGGAGCGAGCTACCCCAAATCCATATCCCGTGCAAACCTTATCCTCGTCCCAAAAAAGGACAACTTGGAGACCTTCAAAGACTTCAGACCTATCAGCTTATGCACCTTCACCAATAAAATTATCTCCAAGATCATCGCGAACTGCATGTCCATGCTTCTCCCCAAGATCATCTCCGAGGAGCAAAGCGGTTTTGTCCCCGGGCGGAACACCACCGATAACATCCTACTCGCCCAGGAAATGATAACTTGCATGAAATTCTCGGCCATGGGGGAACGTCGCCATCAAACTCGACATGGAAAAAGCCTATGACTGTCTGGACAGGCAATTCATGATTTGGGTGTTCAGGGACTTCGGGTTCTCTGAGAGTTGGATTGATGTCATCTTCAGATCCATAAGCAACTCTTGGTTCTCCACTGTCATCAATGGATAAGCTGACGGTTTATTCAAATCCAGCCGAAGGGTCCGACAGGGCGACCCTCTATCATCCACCATCTTCATCATCGCAGCAGAAGCGCTCAGCAGAAACCTAAATAGCATGACTAACACCACCAGATTCCACCACTTTCATACCACCGCTGGCAGCCCTTTAATCAATCATCTGGCATACGCCAATGACATCCTCATCTTCTCATCCGGTGACATCGGATTGGTGGAGGTGGTCAGCAGTACGCTAGAGAAATACACCAGATGCTCCGGACAACGGATTAACACAGTCAAAAGTGTCATCTACACCCACCACAAAGTCGACAGAAACCACTCGGCTACTCTCGCCAACCTGACCTCCTTCTCCATCGCTTACCTGCCGTTCCCTACCTAGGGTGCCCGCTGGTGTATGGTAAATCTAATTCGGGAATCTTCGCAGGCCTAAGGAACAAAATAAAAAAAATCGAGGTGGCACAATGCGACCCTCTTCCCGGGCAAAAAGAAGATTCTCATCAAGCACGTCCTTTCCTCCATCCCCATCTACACCCTGGCCGTGTGCTCTCCCCTAAGAAGGTTTTATCCTCATTAGAGTCACTCTTTGCCAACTTCTTCTGGGACATCTCATCGGCAAAGATAAGCACCACTGGGCTAGCTGGGATACGATGCCAAACCAACCGAGGCGGAAGGACTTGGCTTCACCAGGTTAGAGCACATCATTGATGCCTGCTCCATGAAGTTGTGGTGGAAGCACCGTTCGAATAATTCCATCTGGACTAGGTTCATAAAGGTTAGATACTTTCGGCATTTTCACCACGCAACGGCCGTCGCCACCAATCGCTCCTCCGCATCCTGGAGCCGTATCCTCCAGGGCCGATGCTTCGCGGAACCCTTCATCCGCCTGCAGCTTGGAAATGGCAGTTCGTCGCTGTATCACGATCGTTGGCTCGACAATGTCGCCCTCCAGCTATCCCCGACCGCCCCACCAAATTGTACGATCCAAGATTTATGGGACAACAGCTCAGGGTGGCTTTGGGATCGGGTCAGAGATTGGCTGGGGCCGGAGGCGACGGCCGACCCTGCCGCCGCTGATATCCAGCTCAATGAGATCCCTGACGCCCTGTGGTGGTCTCCCACGTCCGGTGGCACTTTCACGATGGCAACTGCCAGGATCGTGGTGAGAGGCACCAGCGTGCCGTCCCCGTTGATCGCTCCTTTTTGGCACTCCTATATCCCCAACAAATGGTCAATTCTCATCTGGAGAGCCCACCGCAGAAAGCTTTTGACCGACGACTCCCTCACCTCCATCGGCTTCAGCCTTGCTTCGAGATGTCATTGCTGCACTGAGCACCATTTAGAAACTACAGAACACATCCTGCTCACCGGGAACCTCGCCGCTTAGTTGTGGACCAACCTCTCTATCAGATGCGACCAGGTTCACCACGCCGGGGGCTTTAACGATCTACTCGCTAGCTGTGGTACCTCTCACGGGCATCAGATCGTCGCAGCCGCCGGAATTTGGGTCCTCTAGAAGAACCGGAACAAATATAGGTACGAAGGACACCAATACAACCCCATACAGCTGATCAGGGAAGTCCTTCGACAAATTCTAAAAATTAGCAGATGTTGTACACACTCTTCGGACCACTTATGGAAGGCGCTGACCTAACCTACGCTCCGAGCCAGCTAGCTTTTTTTTTGTTACTACTAGCCTTTTTTGTTTCTGCAGTCTTTTCACGCTTGTCGCTAATACTTGTATAGGCTTCGGCATTTTGCGCTTGATACATCAATAAAGTTCCTCTTAATATATATATATATATATAAGTTGCATTAGTGCGACGTAGGTTGGACGTACCCACGTACTCGTGTCTTCATTCTGGGTACGGGTCGTGACAATATTTGTCTGGTGTATATCCAAGCATGCTGAGTTGCGAAGCAAATGTCTAGCTAGAATTATTCATGAACCAGCTAACCATACTTCCATGTATATATCTACCAACCAAAATCATAAATAAATATATATTATACACATAAATATAAATAATCATAATTATACTAATTCTAGTAACTCCTTAACTAGGAAAGTTGCACGGGTCAAAGTCACCTATTTCCTATGTCACCTATGCTGTTCTATTAGTCAAATTATGTAGAACTAAGTTACACTAGTCTCCATAATAATTATTTATCCATTATATTCTGTATTTCAAAGTTAAACAAAAAATATACTATGTTGCAATTCTGAGATTCGTAGCATGGAAATTGAGACATTTTGTTGACCAAAAGTCAACTAACACAATCCTAAAATTTGAGTTCAAAAACCTGTAGATTTCAGCACTATAATAATGTTGGAATCAATGGTTTGTACGAATCTCAATTCGGTTACAAGATATTGAATTTCCAGTTTATAGATTATAATTGCAGTTGTTTACTAGTCATCTTGAATTTATATAAATTAAATGGAATATCAAAATAATTTATTTTAATCAAAAAATTAAGTATATTTTAGAACTCTGTCATCTTTCTGAAACATTAAATATATCGCAAAAACAAGCTCGAGATCTACCGGAATCTCAAAAATAGCGAAACATGTTTGTATTTTGGATGAGTGACCCTTAAATAATTTTATAGAAAAACATGTTCTGAATTTCTAGAAATAAATTTCAGAACATTAAAGCTAACCTCAATACAATTCTAAAAGAAAACTGGAGATGAAATGAAGTCCGGAGCTAGGAGATATGGTCTTTCCAAGTTGTTATAGCTAATAAAAACGAGGCTGATTTTTGTGGCAAATTTTGGGACTACTTTTGGACGAGAAAGTGAAGGGGTAATGGTTTTTAAGAGGGGAAGGATGAGATATTTATATACTTATATATATGATTATATATATGGTTAAATGTGTATATCTTATTCAATTAGGATATGATTAGGGTTTATCTATTGCTAAGGATTTGTTCAAATAAGAAAATATTTAAATATTCAATAATATCTTAAATCTTCATTATATGATTTGAATCATATATTTTCTACACATAGTTATATACTTCTAATTATATATAATAACATACATAATATAATATATATATATATATATATATATATATATATATATATATTACAATATTTGTAAAGCATATAAATGTATTCATATATATTTGAATATACACACACACACACACACACACACACACACACACACACACACGCATATATATATATATATATATATATATATATATATATATATATATATATATATATATATATATATACATTTATGTGTATCTATACAAAATTCTCAATAATTTTAATTATTTAAATCTAAATGAGGGAAGATTACAAAATATCTAACTTATAAGAATTCTGTTCTCGAAATTAATTGAGCACGTTAGAAAAGAGAAAGAGAATTCACTACGAAAGAAGGTTAAATATAGCCGTATTAGTTTTACCGAAAGGTTAGGAAATACGGTTATGAATGTGATCCAAATTGACGTCACAATCTAAGAGCTAGGATACACTTAGTTTGAGACACTGCGCAACTTATAGGAATTTAGTTAGCTGTGAAAACTGTGGTCATGATTCTACTTATAAGATTTCTAGAAGGGTCTATTTTCTAGGGAAGAATAAAATAATTTTAGGCATTACTGACCATAACCAAGGACTCTCCAAGGAAGGGTCAAATATTCTATAAGAGAATTATTATGAAATATGATTGCTCATATATAGGTTCTTTCTTCAAAAAGATAAAAGGAATGACTTGGTCAGATATAACTGGACGAGGTAGTACAGTGTCATATGATCATCACACAACAAGGGTGACCAAAGGCAAAATTGAGGGAATCACGAAAAAGAAGAATTTACATAACAAGATAAAAGAAAATTATGGTAAGTTCAAGGAGTATGTTCATAGGATTAGAATTTGAAGATAATGCACACTTAGGTAGGTGTATGGAGAATTAAGTCGTAGTGACTAGGTCAAGGAAGTTGGAGTGGAAAGAACTAGTACATACGGTGATATGGACATTAAACACAATGAGGGGTTCCAATCAAAGGGTTGCACGATTCAAAAAGCAATAAAGATTTTATTCAATTATATAATTAGAAGGATTTGTTATTACAAAATCACGAGACTGTAATTTTGAGAATAAGATAAGTAATCTTAATATGAAAAGATAAAGGAACAGTCAACAGCGAACTATAACTTCTAGTTACTAGAACAATCTTGGGCTTCAGATAATCAATCAGAGTATAAGTGATGAACTCCTTCCTACTCATACTAGAGTATATCCTTCTTGTCCTGATTTTCTATGATGACATCTTAAGAATGTGATAAGCAAAATTTAAAGCCAAAATCTATCTCATATACCTTATAAATACCTATATCTTATATTCTCTCCTACTAGTTGACTCAATTCTATGTCATATTTTTCGCAAACGTCTCACCCGACAACATATTATTAAAATACTAAGAATATAATCTACCGAGTTCTCTAACCATCCCCCATACTTGAAAGTTTAGCATAACATTTAATTTCTTGCCTTTCTCTCCATGAAACTTCATTTCCAAATTTTTTACTATCCATAACTTACAACTCAAACCATATGTACAATTTATCAATCTATTAAAGGATAATCTAGTTCTATTTTATTCTCAAATTCCCATCTTGAAAATACATTTCCTCTTTTTTTATCTTATGCCACTACGTTGCTCATTTGGTTCCTAAATGTCTTCTAATATAATCTTAATCACGAGTCTCCAAATAATTCATGGCACACTTTACTCTATTACTTTACGAACATTTTATACAAGATAACAATTCTTAATATTCCTATCATTCATCACATAAATTGTATTATCTATTTTCTCGAGCTAACCTTCTTATTCTTTATTTGAGTCTCACCCCATAAGTTGAATATATAATTACACAACTTGCTTAAGTCACATACACCCTATAATCCTCATTAAGTATTCATTGTTAATCATTAATACTCATCTCAATTTACTTTATGACACTCCTCAATATACGTCTTTCTTCAAATCAATTTTTTTTTGTAATTCTATCCTTAACTCTCATTAATTATTCCACCTAAGCATAATACTCCTCTTATTATTCTTTCCCCTTATCACCAATATGTTTACCTTAATTCAAATATAACTGTTCTAGTTACAATCCTTTTGGAATTCCTAACCAACCTGTATTGATCAAGGGTTTATCATAACTATGGTTTACTAGTCTATTCAAGGTAAGATCTCTAACTCTAATCTCTAGTCCTTATTTATGACTAACCACAAAATATACTAAAAAACCACAAGCAATCCCTACACTCTACGTTATATCACATAAGTATATTGTAAATATACTTATTCGTATGATTCGCAATCTGTAACACCCTTGTAATCAACTCTGATATTTTTCTAAGATTTATAGAAATTTTTCCCAAAATTTTCATGAATTTATAAAAAAATCTTGAATTTTTGGAAGCCGAATTATTTTTATTTTTCAAAATCTATTAGATTGGTCATGATTTAATTAATCATTAGTCATGATTGGCCATGACTAAATTAGTCATATGATGGCTAAGTAATTAGTCATGGTTAGTTATGCCTAACTAATTAGCTAATCATAATTAGTGTTTAGTTAGTTAGCCATGGCTAGCTAAGCTATGTAAACCTTCTAGACTCTTCCACACACATCACATTTCCTTCCATGTCCTCTCCATTTTCACAAGTTACAACTAGTGCCCATGGCACATACTTTCCTCCGAAGCATTCATATCCTATTTAATGGGAACATGCTCTACACATTTCCTACGCACAAATACACAATTACAAATATTTACACAAAATTTCACACAAACTACTCTCCTCCCTTAGCCATCTCTGTCCCGACCGCCACCCCGTTGGAGCAATGCCACCACCGCCTCGCCGTCCCCTAACTTCCTGACCATCAACATTCTCCCGCAACCCCGAGACCGGCCAAGTCTAGCCGGAGCCACCTAACCTCCTTTCGCAAACAACACCACCAAGCTCCACCATCATCATCAACATCACCAATGACCACCATCATCCCTGCTCCTCACGACCACCGCTTGGGCCATCCAAAACCACCAAACACTACCGTCTCTTTCCCATAGACCACCTCCGCCAACATCACCATACTCAACCACCCTTGCTTATCGTAAATCCTGTGTCCTAAGCAGCCTCGTGCGTCTCGGACGAGCGCCGATGTGCCAGACCACCACCTCATTGGAACCCTCGGAACCACCACTATGCCTCTCCGGTACTCCACCACCTCTGACCAGTCAGATCCGTCCTTCCCGCGCCCTCTTCCGCCGAGCATCACTCGACCGTCACTTCTGTCCTGACGACCCTGACTGCAGCCTCCAGCGTCCGGCCCCGCATCTCCAACGCCGACGAGCTTTCCTCGTACTTTCCTCGACTCTAGATTATAGTGACAACTGTGTCACGCCTCAGCGAAGATCCGTCGATGCCTCCAGTGCCGCCATCATCTCCATCGCTTCCTTCAGATCCTTTGACACTAGCCCGGCCATCGTGGCTCCCTACGCTGTAGTGAACATGCCCATCCACCACGGAAGTGTCCACTAACCACCAACATCGCGCCTGGCCTGTCATGACCTGCTCCCACATTTAGGATACAAGTACGTGGCCAAGTCCAGCCTACGTCACAGTATCGTCAGTAGTACGCGATCTATGATAAACAATGGTCTATAACAAGAATAGTCACACATATCATCCGCAGCTATGTCACCAATACTCACAAGAAAAATATAACTAACAGTCTCAAATAATAAACTAAAGAAAGTCGTCCAATAATCCACTACAACTCAGATAGTATCGGAAACAAACCCGGTAGAAAATATAAAATAGAAAACAAGAATCCATATTATGACCAATAACTAATATGAATACATAAGAAAGAAAGTATGCTAATTCGTATCAGTGCCGGAATCTGGTATGTCAGTGACGTCAGTGTCGCCAAAATACTCATCGTAGACCTCAAAACAGATCACGTTGTATAAAGCTGAAAAATAGTTATCCAGTCAGGGTTGGAGCAAGATCACCATAACACTACACTACACAATATAATATACAAGCATGAAGAAATAATAATAAGGAAAATAAACTATAGACATGACACTATATGATCAGAAGAGTACTACTATGACATGATAACAGTATGAAACAGACTCGATGGAAGACAAACAATAAACAATATAGAAACACTGATCAAGTCATGTATATTGAGGTTTTAGAATACAAGTTTTTCGCATGTGGATGGGTTAGGACATACAGCAGTCGGTACGTGAGGTGCAACGATTTCTATCAATATTAACTGTGGACTTGGAAATTACATAGACCATATGCATACTAGTTGTATTCCCCCTTCTGACTCGCTCACAAATAAACATGGTCATTGACAATTAACTTTGAACTTGAACAATGAACATTGAACATTGGACAAAATATTAAGTAAACATTTATGGTAGTGATAACAGATATAACTCTCGTGCACCAATGGTATAAAAGATAAGACTAACAGTTTAAGAAAAACAACAACATACAGCATAAAATAAAGACAATATTAGTCATAGTGATACTTGCCTGCTTCGATAGATGATGAAATCACAAACTCAAGACATCGTAGCCCGATCTACTGTAACGACCCGCTCCACCCTAGCGGAACGCTTACTCAAAAGGTGCAAAGTGCAACGACTCGAACCCTGTCTTGCTCGACGAAATAACTCGCTCAAGGCAAAGGCAATGGACTTGGCCCTTCAGGAGAATCCAGACTTAGACTTTCAAAGGCGCGCTCGGAGTCTCGCTCGGCCGATGCAATCATTGCTAAGGTGGGTGGCTCTGATGAACCTGTCTTTGCTTAGCCTAGACACATAATAATACAAACACTATTGCTAGAATCGCTAGGCGATAATACCATGCATGCTAACAAAATGACTCAACACTGCTAGCTAAGGGAATAATCTCATCATGTATGCTTGTATAGAACATGGAAAAGAACTGGAAAAATATACGAACTCTCGTACCGCACTCCACGCTCGTGCAAACGCACAGCTTATATTGCGAGTAGGTTTACTTATGCTTTCAACTATGAACAAAAGGCTTGTCACTTAGAATCGTACCACAACTTGAGACATGAAACAATAAATGGTTCAAAAAAATAAGAGGAAGACTATCAACATAGTTATTCCGAATAGAGTACTAGTAACATTGAAAGGCTTCGGGACCGATGGATCGCCAAGGCGGTTCCCGTACAGGGAGTTGCATAATGTATGAATGAACGAATAAGTGAATGAATGAATCAACAAATGAATGAATGAATACGTGAATGAATCAATGAACAAATGAACAAGTGAAAGAAAGAAAAGAAAAGAAATGAATGAATGAAAGAAAGGAAAGGAATGGTTAGTGACAGGTATGACAGGGACGTGAACGGGGCTCGCTACCCGCACTGCACGTACGCCACCGCCAACCTGGTCGATAATGCATTATGGCTCTTGACAGCCTGATAAGTTAAATTCATTGGCTCAAGACAGCCCAACAAGATAATTGGCTCATGACAGCCCGACAAGTTAAATAAAAATAAGAATACGAAATGGTCGCGGACAACTCGTGCATGAGTGACGGAACAAACGATTCCAAGGCAACAATCATGACATCGTGGCCAGCCTAAGCAGAATCATGGCTTACGGGTGGCTTGTGTGCGGGCTCGAACACACAAGAGACGTAAGGTCGGGTATTACGTAGACTATCAAGGTGTACCAGCCATCACGCTTAATAGATGCGAATACAAAGAGGATGTCCAAATGGCTTATGGTGCCAGCGACCGATACATATAGATTAAGTTGGCTCTATTGCGGCAAATTCGCGTACGAGACCTTGTATTGAAACAAGTAAATCTGACTAGCTGAACATGCTATGTTACTGAATAAAACATATCTAAACAACAGTTGAGTACAACACATCCTGACAACTTGAGAAAGTTGAACAACTGTGGAGCTGAACGAAGCGCCTTCTAAACAGGCTTGAGTATAACACAACAAATGAACTAGAGTACTTTATACAAATGAGTTAGAAACATGCCTACGACGCACTACCACCTGAGGCAGGAACACGCCCTTGACACTTTTGAATACTTATGCAAACCTGTCATTTCATAATGCATAATATGTTGGCTAACTTGGTTTACCTTGGACATGGACGATCATACGGTAAGTATGGTAAGTTGCGCATGTTTTACTTATGCGACACTTGAAAACGATAACACAAGATAGGCTTTAAATGTTATGCCATGAAACTGATCCTAAGGCTGTTTGCAATTAAAATCTTTTGATTAAATTTCAATTACAAACAGAATAGTGTTACAATATAGGACTTAGACGTAGTCCTAGGAGTACACTTTTGTTTATTTGGGTCCCTTGTACCGATGGAGCGAGTGATAATGTGTTGACCCCGTTGACGATCTAACGACGGTTTTCGGTTCTCTGAAGGTCTGAGTTGCTCTGGGTGCTGGAGCTTGCAGAGAGGAAGAAGACGTTGAGTGTCTGTACCTGCCTCTCTATATATGTATATCGGTGGTTGTGTGATGTGTGTGTGTAAGAAGGAAGTGATCCCTCTATTTATAGCTTTGCAGGCTGGCTGCTCATGCGCATATGTAGGATGCGCCTGTACGCGAGGACGCCACGTGGTGATTGTTGATGGAGGCGCATGGACGATGCGCTCTGATTCAGGAGTTAAACCCTTCATGTTGCCTTCGTGGGCTGCGGCCGAGCTGACACATAGCAATAGATAGGATCTTTCAGTTGCTGAGATCTTGGGTGATTAGCACCCCTTAATAGGCTGAATCAAGTCAAAGGACGCGTGTCGTAGGTCCATGGCTCAAAGATCTCGGATTTGGTGGGGAGTGATCTGATAGGATGTGCATGGGATTGGGCGCATGAGGAGACTTTGGCTCGTAACCTTTAGGAGTCACGAACCAGTCGGGGCGCATGGATTTTGAGGCACATGCGGAGCTTCAGCAGTGACTTTACTTCTGTCTTTAGGGATCAGTGTAAGGTCTGAGGCGCATAGCTTTTGAGGCGCATGCAGAGATTTAGGCTCATGGCTGCGGAGGCGCATGCGAGATGGTTGGGCGGCCACGTGGCTTGTAACCGTCGGAGGGGAGCAATGATGATGCTGACGTCGGTGACGCTTCATCTTCTAAAAAAGCGTCAATTGTTCAGTCCTCGGGGGACATGCTGCCAACTCTGTCAGACTTCAGCATTTAATGTTCTTGACAGGTGATGGGCTGTTGAGTGGGCGCATCGATCGGTGTTCCACTGGGAGCATGGGGACGCATGGGGCACATCCTCGTATGGCGCTTGGTGCTGATGGACGCATCAGTATGATGCACGGTCTGGCCGGCGCATCCGCTTTGCATGACACGTCTTTATGGGCCCGACTGTTACGTTCTTCGAGTGCTTTGAATAGTCGTTTTTTGACTTGGCTAAATTCGAAGCGTCAGGTTCATCACCATTAATGCAAATTTATTGCACGGGATTCCGAGAGCAGGCCACTTGACGCATGGGTTTGATTTGCTCGGCCTATAAATAATGGCATGGAGAGGGTTTGCTTCTCGTTCTCTCACGTCCTCCCAAAATGAACTTGTTTGCTCAAGCACATTCTGTTGACGAGATGCTCCCGAGGGTGAAGATGCGACGCATTGTTTTCATTGATGTACTTGAAGGTGACTGTTACATCCAAAAGTCGGAGTCGAGAGCTTCTGAGGCAGACAGAAGGTGCCTGTTGCATCCAAAGATCGGGATGCTCGAGCCTCATCTCCGTTATGCTGGAAGAGCCGCAGATCAGAATTACGGTGCTCCGATCATCTTCCTTGGGCTTTGGAAGAGCTCCTCCTCCCGCTAGAGTGGGTTGAAAGCTGCTCTTTTAGCCGCAGATTGATTTGCGGTGCTCTTCTCTTCCTTGGTTTGGAGAGCTCTTCCTCCAGCTAGAGGGTTGATTGCCACCCTCGTTCTGCTCAATAAATGCCTCATTAGTCGAAGCATTTGATGGCACATATGCTGACACTTCATGATGCGCCTGACTGGGGCACTGAAGGGCGGCACATAACTGAGCTGCTGAAGGGATACACATAACTGAGCCGCTGAAGGGATGCACATAACTGAGGATGCACATAACTGAGCTGCTGAAGGGATGCGCCTGGCTGAGAGTGCATGGCGAGATGCGCCTGTTTGAGAGCGTATGGCAACATGCGTCTGTTTGAGAGCGCATGGTGGTTGCTGCGCCTAGCTGTAGACTTAGGGTCTTTTCTTTGTTGAAATTCTCCTTTGTACAGCTCTTTTTAAGACATGTAATAGACTTTTATATGAAATAAAAATCTTCTTTTAATGTCTATGCTTTGCTATGCCAAGTACTTTATCTGAGCTCCCTGGCGCATGTGATGTTAGGCGCTTTCTGGTCCTGAAATTTCATGCTTCTACAAGACCCCCTTCAATGTTTTCAAAACTTTTTGTCAAGTTTTGGAATACTTTGAATAAGACGCATGGTGGCGTCTTCTACGGGGCGCATGACTGTTCGGGCGCATGATTACTCTGCACATCAGTGATGGGGCGCATGCTCCTCTCTGTAAATGCAAATGATAACGCTTCGATAACCAAGAAGATTAATGATCATCTTTTTGGATTTATTTGCAGTTATCTCCTCACAGAACCCGAGGCGGCGGCTGAGGTCACACTTCATCGGTTCATGCGTGCGACTGGGCCTATAAATAGGCGTGAGATGGAGAAAGAGAGATTTCTTCCTCTCTTTGCTTTCTTCTCTTTTTTTTAGAGTTCTTCTTTTGAAAAATCCTAACTTTCTTCTTTCAAGAAATGGCTCCCAAGACTCCTCGCGGCAGTGCTGGCCGAGGACGAGGCAAAGGGAAAGAGCCTGTAGAGGCTGTCGCAGATGATGTCCCCCAGCCGTCCATCGACGTTCGGCCGGCGGTGATTGGTGGGTTTCATCATTCTTTACCATATCTTTATGTGCCATTTTTAGAACTCACATACGCCGACGCGCATGGACCTTGAGTCCTGATGATGTGCTGAGATTTTTTCGCCGATGCGCATGGGTTTAAACCCTGATGATGCGCCAAAGCTCCACGGCTGACGCGCATGGGTTTAGACCCTGATGATGCGTCGAAGCTCTGCTGGTGACGCGCATGGGTTTAGACCCTGATGATGCGCTGAAGTTCCTTTTTAGATGCGCCTGACCCTTATGCGCTTTTGATAAGAACGTGGCTCAGATTTTTTTTGTTGTTTCTAACATCTCTGAATCTTTGCCTTCTTTTGTTGACCACCAGTGTCGATGACTGTCCCGCTCTTGAATGAAGTGCTTCTTGACGCTGCCCTCTGTCAGATGGGGATGAATTATAATGAGGAGGTGATAAACCCTGCCCAAGCTGCCATTATGCTGGATCAACCTCCCGAAAGAATGACTCAAATCCGGGAACAACGGCATGGGTTCCTCCAACGGATGATGGAGCGTGGCATTTTAAAATCTGCCACTTCTGATAATGTGACTTTCTTGAAGCCTGAGTTCCTGTTTGGGGACCGTCTTACTTCTATTGAAGCAAAGGTGTTAAAGGTCAAGGAAGATTGGTTCTTTACAGCAAAGGGGATGCATATGACTGTTAAGCAACTTGAGCGTCAATGGCCTTTGACGGCTTTCTGTCGTCTTGCTTCCAAGAGGAGGATGTCTTGGGAGCTAACCCCATCTCAGGGGGGAGCGGTGGCAGGCATCATCAAGATCGACTCTACCTCCGATCAGAGGGATACTTTGACCGCCGTGCGGGCTGGGCCTTCTTTCACCTGGCGGACTCTCCGTCCTGGGAGCATTTACAGTGACGTTCCCATCAACACATTTTCTTCTAGCGCTTCGACTTTTGCAAATCGTATGCTGTTGTTGGAGCGGTCGTACCCGAAAGGTGAATTTCGGGTAGAGGGTTGGTGTCACTATGTTTCCAAATGGGACAAGCTGACACTCTGGATTCTGTCGCGGTTTCGAACCGAACTCCGAGAGATTGGGCTGACTGCCGCAATCCGTGCTACTCAAGCAGGCGTTGACATCAACCGACATATGTTCCTCGTGCTTCTGGAGATGTTTAACACCCAGACCGGGACTTTCTTCACTTTGGTGGGGGAGCTGGGACTCGCACTTCATGAAATGTACGAAGTGTCAAAGCTCCCTTGGGGATCAGAGCCTTATGAGGAATACTTCCCGAGCAACGAGGAGTTCCAAGTCCTGGGGGACAAAGCCGAGGAGATGATGGCCATCTTCAAGGAAGTGGCGAGTCATCATTATTATATGCAGAAGAGGGATAAGGATGGGTCACAGCACCATGTGACCGCTTGGAGAGATTACGTCTTTAAGCAAGACAAGGAGGATCCCTCTCAGTTTACCACTCCGCCAGCGCTTTCCAGTAGCGTGGTGCTCTCTGAAATAAGCAGGTTAAGTGAGAAGAATCCCCTGGAAAATGAGGACCGGCAGTCGGACGAACACTCCTACAGCTGTTTCTGGCACCTTACTCATCGGATGTCGTCAAAAGCAGTGTTAGCTGCGTATCTGATGATTTGGCTTCGGGATTATGTCTTCTCGGGCTGGTCAGGCTCTGTGGAGAGGGTGACCCAGAACCTAATCCTGCCAGCTGTGAAGTTGGTTTTTGGCCGTCGCCTGGCTCTATTCCCCGCAATGGTGTGTAACCTGCTGCGAGGTTTACGAGAATTTGCAGGAAATATGGTTCATGAACGAGATAGGAATTACAACTTCCCCCTTGCCGAACTGCCGTTTCATTATTTGATGGGGTGGTTAATTTTACACCATCCCAACGTGATGAGTCCGGGCTCGGAAGAAGATCACAGGACCGGAGATACATTCCTCCGCCGTTTCCACCAGAGGAGCTGGTCGCATACTGGTGTTCCTGTTTGCAGAAAAGTTTTATCCCACCTTCAGGGGTGGGAGATCACCAAAGTTGGTCCCGTCTTTTTGGGTTTTGAGGACAACGAAGACAATAGATTTGGGTGAAGATGCCACCACTCTGCCTCTATGGGGATTCCGCTGGTTGCAAAGTATCCGGCCGTCCCATCTGGTATACCGGAATAGGAACCAGTGTTACATGGAACCGTATTTGCCGAGCCATTTTGCACGAAAATTCGGCTATGCTCAGTTGATGTTGGATAACCCTAGTATTAACCGGGGGTATACTGGAAGTGTGCTGGATGGTGCACGAGCTTGGCATTACTACAATGTCGGATGTACCGGAGCTTGCTTTAAGCTGCCTGTTCAGAATCCGCGGCCGCCGATTCTTTTCTCGGCCGCCAAATTTTACTGTGTCATGAACGCCGTGCCCTCCGGATATGATCGTGAAACCATTTTGATTGTCGGCACCCAGTTAGGGGCGACTGCTCGATCGTACCGTCCGCCAGAGGTGGGTTATCGAGGTACCCCTGTCGTATCCACGGGGGGTCAGGCAGAGCCCTTGGTCGATCAACCAAAAAGATGTGCTGATACCGAGGCTGGCTCTTCTGCGCCAAAGAGGCAGAAGAAGGCATTGTCACCGACAGTGTCATCAGACTCAGCACCTACAAAGGTAAGGATGTCCTATATAGTCTGGTTAGGTTCGACATCTTGTGACCTATGCCTTTTTTTTGTAGGAGCCGCTAAAAAGGAGACCCCGTACTCCAAGATCTGGTGCCAGCAGACCAAAGGAGGTGGCGGGCTCATCTGAAGAGATTATTCTGCCGATTGTGATGTCTTCCGTGGAGGAGAACCCGGACGATGTCGTTGTTGTGGAGGTTCCAGTATCTCTAGATTATGTTAGGAGGGAAACTGAGGTTGAAGCAGTTCCCGAGATGGTGCAAGCCGTCGTGGGGGCCTTGGACATTGAGGGTCCAGCAGAGACGGGGCTTGAGGAAGTGGAGTGGAGTTCGTCGTCTTCCGATGACGTTCCTCCAGAGATGCATGAGCCTGTTGTGGGGGCAACAGACGTGATTGAAACTAAGGAGAGGGTTGATTCCCCTCCTTGTCATGATGAGGGGAGGTCGGCTGCAGCGTTGCCGAGCCCTACCCCAGACTCAGCAGCGGAGGCTGAGGTGGCTGCAGACCGGGAGGTTGCGACAGATTCTATCCCTGCGGAGGGATTTGATGGTGAAAATGAGACTCGTCTGCCGATCCTGACTCCAAGGGAGCCGAGTCAGGAAACAAGTGCTAATCTTGCTGCTCTGCCGGAGGAGGAATGTCCCGTACGGCCTGCTGATAGAGTGCTGGGGACGGATGCGGTAGCCCCTGACGTCGGTGGTCCTTCCAAGCTTGAGAAAGGTAAGGGTTTGCTGGAACCCTCTGTTGCTCCTTCTACTTAGGGTACGATATCAACGCCTCTCTCGGCTCCTTCTGTTCTTTTGGCTCCTCGGGCTAGTAGTCAAGCCCCTGTTGAGGAAGAGTCCGTTGATGTCGAGGTTTCAGCCTCGCAGATTGACGTTGGCGGCCTTCCTCCGGTCCGCTGTCTAGAGCAGCTCCTCCAACTCCTGCTATGGCACCGCAGGTGCTAGCGGATGCAGATGAGTATGTGAAGTTTATTATTGAGGTGGTGTATAAGATGCTGTAGAGGGGTGTATCGGCAGTGATGGATGCCAATAGGAGTTTTACGACGGCAAAAACCCTGGCACTCCCTCACATCGGTCTGATACGTTCCCACCAGGGCCATGATCATATGGCCGAGATTCTGGAGGCCTCGGTGGCCGAGCTGAACCAGCTGCTTTCCGAGTTTCAGTATATCGAGCGAAATGATCTCTCCGCCCTGATAAACGCAGAAAAGGAGAAGTTGATCGCTGAGACTGAGTCCTCTTATCAGGCCACCGTGGGTGTCTGGGAACGCGAGGTGGCTGAAACTGAGGCTGCGGTGGAGAGGTTATCTCAGTCCACACAGGAGAAGGTGGAGTTGCGAGCTGCGTTGGGCGCTAGTATAGCGGAGGTTGATGCCAAGATTCGTCTCCTTGATGACCAGCGGGCCCAACTTTTATTAGATGCTGAGCGAGTCCAGGCTGAACATGTAGCATTTAAGGAGAAGCAGCTTTCACCCGCCGGGCTCTTATCCTAGCCCAGCAACGGCAATAGTTGGACGAGAAGCATGAGGATGACACTTCTCCTGAGGCCATAGAAAGGATGCGTCAAGAAGCCGAACGCTGGGTCCTGGCGACCGTAGAGACTCGGGCGGCAGACTTGAAGCGTCGGATTGAAGAGCTTTCGGCCAACCCCGGGGATGTTTAGGGATTGTAATCTCTTCTTTTTGTATAATTTGCAACTCTTGCTGGTGGTATAATCCTTTATTTTTGAATAAAGAATACAGAGTTTTTTGTGGTGTGTTCATTTTTGCTATCATGAACTTGATGATTTGTGTGGACCTATTATCTTTTGTGCACCTTAGTTTTTAGGTACAGATAATAAGTTCGAGAGAACCGACATGTTTGCTTAGAGGTGATGTGGACATGGCAAATATGGGATTCAAATGATAGAATCTTCCTACTCAGAGGTGTTATGGACGTGGTAGGAATGACTCTGGGGGATACGCGGAACTACTCAGAGGAAATATGGACGTGGAAGTTCTGTGATCAATGTACGGCAACGCAGGGGTTGTCTGTACGGGATATTTACTCAGAGGTAATGTGGACATGGTAAACATGATGGATAGCATAGTCTTACGGAGTGTAAGATTCCGCTTTGTAGGGTGTAGGGAAACAACTCAGAGGTAATGTGGACGTGGTTGTCCTTCTACTGGAGAATTCCACGGAATAGCTAGGTTCCGGAAGCGTAAGATTTTGTGGAAGGGAATTGTATGTGAGCCCTGATGATTGGGTCCACAGACTCCCTTGTTGGGTGGAGATAGAAGTACATGTCTGAAAGATGTCAAGAGTAGTACTTCTTTAGGAACTTGCCGTTGATGGACATCATGAACAAGTCCCCATTGGGTTTGGCGAGGCGGTAAGCATCGTTCGAGTATACCATCTCTATGATGAAATGTCCCTCCCACTTGGGTTCGAACTTTCCTGGTGTCTTGTGAGTCAACACCATCGGCCTCCTGACTGCCAGAACTAGGTCGCCTACTTGGAAAGTCCTCTGCTTTACTTTCTTGTTGAAAGCCTGTGATATACGGGCTTGATAGAGTTCAATGCGCTATTGAGCTAGGAAACGTTTTTCGTCAAGTGCCTCCAATTCTCGCAGACGACGACGTTGATTGTCTTCCTCTGTTACTTGATTTGTGATCGCTACACGGAGCGAGGGTATCTAGATCTCGAGAGACAGTACCGCTTCGCTCCCGTAGACCAGAAAGAATAGTTTGTTGTCCGTCGGGGTCCGTACCGTTGTGCGGTAGGCCCAAAGGCATTTGCTGAGCTTTTCGTCCCAGTCACGTTTGTTGGATGACACGACCTTTTTGAGTAGCCTGACGATAGTCTTGTTGAGTGCCTCGGCCAATCCGTTTGCTGCCAGATTGTAGGCGGTTGATGCCACGTTTTGGATGCGATTCTTATCACAGAATCTGTTGAAAACATGGCTGATGAACTGAGGACCGTTATCATGGATAATCCTCCGAGGTACCCTAAAACAGTAGATGATATGGTGTTTGATGAAGCTGACCACCCGGGAGCTCTTCACTTCCACCAGTAGAACTGCTTCTACCCATTTGGAGAAGTAGTCGGTGATGGCTAGGATGAAGCGGTGTCCCCTTGATGAAGGAGGGGTGATCGGTCCTACAATGTCCATGCCCCAGGCTTCGAAGGACCAGGAGGCGACCGTAGGATGTAGTATTTCTGACGGTGTATGGATGAAGTCAGCGTGAAGCTGGCACGCATGGCACTTTTTAGCATAGTCGATAGCGTCGGCTGCCATGGTTGGCCAGTAGTAGCCCATGCGTCGCAGTCGATCCTACAACTTAGGGCCAGGTTGATGGGCCCCGCAGGTTCCGTCGTGAGCTTCTCGAAGGGCTTCGGCCGCTTCTTCGTTGGATAAACATCGAAGGAGAAGTCCATCGTAGGAGCGTCGGTACAGCATTTAGTAGCTGTATCATAATAGATTCGAAGGGAACGCCTCTTGACTGAAACGGCTTCTTTCGAATCCTCTGGAAGAATTCTGTAGACAGCGAAGTCGATAAACGGGAACCTCCAGTCTCGGACATTAACACCAGCACTTGTTGATATGGCATGGTCCATTTGTGAGCATAGGTTATTTTTAGGACAGACCAAGTCTCGACCAACTACCGTAACATAGTGTTGAGTCCCGAGGGGTGCTGCCAATTAGGCTACGAGGCCAGCCAGAGCGTCAGCCTCCAGATTTTGTAAATAAGGTACATGTTCGATGAAGAACTTGGTGAAGGTTTAAATGATGTTCAATGCAACTTCATGGTAAGGAATCAGATCTTCATGGCAAACTTCGTATTGCCCTCTGACCTGGTTAACGACGAGTTGTGAGTCGTCGTAGGCTTCCAGATGATCTACCCCCAGCTGTTGCGCCAGCTGGAGTCCCATGATGAGAGCGTTGTACTCGGCAACATTGTTGGAGCACAGCTTCGAAAGGGTGTAGGCACGCTGTATGACCAGCTGATCGGGGGAGACTAGGACTACCCCCACTCCTGCGATGATTTGGCCTTTGGGGCCTGTTCTTGAAGCGCCATCGAAAAACATCCGCCAGACGGAGCTTTCTTCGGTGATGTTTGATTCTTGGACCTCATCCGGGATGTCTTCATAGAGTCTTGAGGACTCTGGGATGGGGTGGCAGCTAAAAAGTCGGCCAGAGCCTGACCCTTAACGGCTTTTTGTGGAACGAACACCATGTTGTATGGTATTAGCAGGATCGCCCACGTAGCTAGCCGGGAGTTTAATGACCCTGGCTTCGTCATGAGAACTCTGAGAGGATTTACTCGGGAGATGACATGAATTGTCTGGCCCGAGACATAATGGCGAGTCTTCTGGATGGCAAATACCAAAGCCAAACACTCTTTTTTCAACGGGGTTGTACCGGTGTTCGGCCCCGATCAGTGTTCTACTGAGGTAGTAGATAGCATGCTCATAACCTGCATCACTGTTCTGAGCGAGCAGGGCACCGAGGGAATGATCCATGGCACGGACGTAGAGGAGAAAAGGTTTGCCGGCAACAGGTGCCACCAGGACCGACGGGCTCGTCAAGTAAGCCTTGATATCGTCGAAAGCTTTTTGGCATTCCTCTGTCCAGACGTAAGAGACTCCCTTCTTCATGAGCTGGGTGAAGGGTTGACATTTTTCGGAAAGGTTTGCTATAAACCTTCGGATGTATGCCAGACGCCCCAGCAGACCTCGAAGTTCTCGGAGGTTCTTCGGAGGGTCCATGTCAAGGATGGCTTTGGTCTTCTCGGGATTGACATGAATGCCTTTCGCCGTGATAATGAAGCCCAAGAACTTTTCGCTAGAAACCCCAAAGAAGGATTTAGCGGGGTTCATCTTGAGTTGATGCGCTCGCATGAGATCGAAGACTGTCTTAAGGTCTTGTAGGTGATCTCCTTTGAGACGGCTCTTGACTGCGATGTCATCAACATAGCATTCGACTGTCTTGTGCAGATGTTGATGGAAGATGGTACTCTTAGCTCGTTGGTATGTAGCACCAGCGTTCTTTAAGCCGAAGGGCATCACTGTATAACAGAAAACCCCTTTCGGAGTCCTAAATGACGTGTGTTTTGCGTCGTCGGGGAACATCTTGATCTAGTTGTAGCCCGAATACCCATCCATGAAAGACATGCGTTCGAAGCCGCATGTGTTGTCGATCATCACGTCGGTGATTGGAAGCGGGAATTCGTCCTTCGGGCAAGCAGTGTTGAGATCCCTGAAGTCGATACAAACTCGTATCTTTCCATTCTTCTTGGTGACAGGGACGACGTTGGCCACCCAATTCGGGTGTTGTTCTTCACGGATAAACCCGCTGGTCAGGAGTTTGTCTACCTCCTGATCGATAGCGATCATGATGTCAGGACGAAAATGTCGCTGTTGTTGCTTTATAGGCTTGGCATCAGGTAAGATGTTAAGCCTATGCATCACTATCTGGGGATCAAGTCCCGGTATATCTTCGTAGCTCCAGACGAAGACATCGATATATTCTTTAGCCAGCTGGATTAAAGATTCCCGGTCTTCTCCTTTTAAGCTTTTGCTGACGAAGATGGGTTTGGAAGAAGATCCATCCCCAAGGTCGATCTGCTCGACTTCGTCTTCGGTAGGAGGTTCACGTAATTCAAAATGAGACTCCCACTGTTCTCCTAGGCGTTGAGCCCAGGGTTCTTCTTCGAAGAATTCTGGTATTTGGTCTTTGCCTTCATCTTCTTGAGATTGTGCAGATGTCATATTGTCTGATAGCACTTTCTTGAAGACTGATCCGATACTGGTATCGGAATCCCAAGTTATCTGATAGCACTCTCTGGAGTTGACGGCGGCGTGACATAGCCCACCCCCCATCGAGTTCGATGATAGTAATTCTGCGGCTTTCCTTTAGGTGTTGGAAGTCGGAGAGGAAGACGTCGACCCTTGCTGTAGTTCAGGCCTTTGTTGCTTTTTAGGTCGTAACCCATCTTTTGGATGAGGTACTTTGCCTTGTCCGTGTACCGATAGACTTGTATTATGTCGGTATCTGGTTCTTGCTCGAGTGGCAGAAGGTCTTGATGACGCTCGACTTTGCCGAAGATGCTCGTCTCGATTCTGCGGTGGGACTACAAAACAGACCCCTTCGGACGGGACAACTCGATTTGCATGATGGACGGTCATTATTTGTGTTTGCAATGACCGTAGAGCATTATCTAATGTATACATGGCATTCCAATATGGAAGACTAGAATAATTAAAAGGCACTCTATTATTGATGAAACACGAGATTTTGTCCCGCGGGATTACATTGTCCAGAGAAGGTGCATCTACATCAGCAGAGATATATTCCCCTAGCTCTTCATCTGTAAGTACTGGGGTTGGATCGGGAGAGTCCACCACAGTTTTGATCTTGGGGTCCGAAAGGGCTATGTGGGCCTTCTCCGGCAGCTGGGACGAAACAGATGATTGCGGCGGCTTGCCTTTAAGACGCACCTTCAGAGGTGCCTCAACTGCACCTTCAGTGGATGGTGCCTTCCCTTGTAGTTTTCCTACAATGGGAGCCGATGTTTGAGGCGGGTTTCCCTTGAGCCGTATCTTCAAGGGAGCTTCAGTAGGCGTTTTACCTAGAGCAGTTGGTGCTTTTCCAGGTAGCTTGATGTTCATGGGAGGCAACGTCTGAGGCGGCTTCCCTTTGAGTCAAATTTTTAAAGGAGCGTCGAGAATCATCTCTGGCTCCATGTCGGGTTCTGCTGCCGTTTCTGCTTTATCGTCAGCATCATTGGCTTCCTCTTCGTCAGGTGACTTGTACAAGGTGGAATCAGTGAAGTAGGCTTCAACCCCTTGAAAGGGTCAATGTCCGCGAACTCCGTCCGGATGATGTCATTGGTGGACACGTATTTCATACATTGGTGGAGTGTGGATGGTACCACCATGTACTCGTGCAGCCACGGACGACCCAGAAGGAGGTTGTAGTTGACATCGGCATCCACGACATAGCAAGTCACCTCGGTTCTGAGGTTACCGATATGACACTTTAGCCGTATTTTACCCAGTGGCTCGCTTTTGCTAGCATTGAAGCCACTGATTGTTGTGTTGAAAGGCGCCAGTCGGTACATTGGGATCCCCAGTGTTGAGAGCAGCCTCTTTAGAATGATGCTGAGAGAAGACCCCGGATCGATCTGAATCCACTTCACCTTGACGGAACCGATATACCCTGTATAATACAGAGGCATGTTGTGTCGGTTGTGCTTGAGCAGCATGTCTTGTTGGGTGAAGGTTATGTTGGGGATAACTTCATCCGCACAATGACAGTGCGCACATATAGTCGGGGTATCCTCAGGCTGCTTGACCTGACTGATGAAGGACTTAGCATCCTTCAGGGCTTCACAGAGAGCTTCACGAGCATCCTTGGAAAGGCGAAGAAGCTCAAACAGAGATAGGCGGGCAGGAGTACTGGCCAGTTGTGCCAGTATGTCGAAGTTGTGGGGCTTGGCTAGCCCCAAAGCATTCTCCTTTCGCAGAGGCTTATCAAAACGGGCCTCTACATGCTTCTGTTTATTGGCTGCTGGAGGTTTAGATAGGCCCTCTTCCTGGGCAGCAGGGACGGTGCAAGGCGGCACTACCTCGACGGCAGCTTCGTCAGGTTGGGCGTTCTGATGTGAACGCGTCCGTACAGGAAGTGCCTCTTCTGCAGAGGAAGAGACCATGCGGCAAGACTTGATCTTCCTGCCCTTAGTTTTGGAGGCAGAGCGTACCTCTGGTTGAGTAATCTCGGAGACGAGATCAGGGTGAACCCACAAGACCTCTCCCCGAGATGTGGTGAGTGGGATGAGTCCACTCACGTTGTCACGAGTAGGTGGTAAGTTAACCACCTCC
Source organism: Iris pallida (assembly GCA_029216955.1). NCBI lineage: Eukaryota > Viridiplantae > Streptophyta > Magnoliopsida > Asparagales > Iridaceae > Iris > Iris pallida. The sequence goes on from JANAVB010008400.1 coordinate 3,035,069, forward strand.
ATTGTCGCCTTAGGAATGGGGACGATGCCATCTTGTGTTGTGGTTGGCGGCAAGGTTCCAAATTGAAGTGACACCAGGTTGGCCGAGACCGTTTTCTCCTTGTAGTCGACGGAGATAACATCCGCATTGATCATGCGCTGGATGTAGTTTTTGAGGATGTAGCAGTCCTTAGTTGGATGTCCGACAAACCGATGGTAGTGACAGTACCTCGGATTGTCCACTTTTCCAACCTCGTCGGGATGCTTCGGGTCCGGCAATTTGATCTTGTCACCCTGCTTCAGTATTTCAAAGAGTTGCAGGGTGTCTTCATCGTTGAAAGAATAAACCTCCTTTGGCCTTGGTGCAAGTGGAGGCTTCTGAGTAGGTGCTGATGCACCTTTGGAGGCATTGACAGTCAACGCCTGTTTCCCCTTCGTCTCTCGTCCGGGGTTGTTGGCTGCAGGCCGCTTCCCCTTGTCCTCAAAAGCAGGGAAACTAACTCCCAGAAGGCGAGCATTGGATGCCTTCTTTTCTGCCGCTTCGGCTTCGATGATCAAGGAACTCCAGTCGGGAGGAGGAGTAGAGTTGAGCCAGAGTTTGACTGCAGGCTGCATGTTCATGCTGCAGGAGGAGAGGAGTGCATGTTCTGGCATGCCCGGGGGCAGTCTGAAACAGGCCTGTCAGAAGCGTTCGATGAATACTCGAACTGTTTCCTTCTCCTTCTGGCGTATCTCTATTAGGGACGCCATTGTCATGTCCTTTCCGCCGTCGTAGAAACGGTCGAGGAAGAGACGCGTCAAGTCGTCGAAGGAAGATATGGAGTTATCTGGAAGACTGCAGTACCAGTCGTACGCCACTCCTTTCAGTGCCCCGACAAATATGCTGGTGAGTAGTGCGTCCTCCTTCGGAAGATGTCCCGTTTGAGACTGGAAGTACGTCAGATAACGACGTGAAGAGTCCTTCCCGTCGTATGGCGTCAGTGTTTGTGATTTATACTTAGGAGGATAAACCACTTTGTTCCATTCAAGGGGATAAGGTTGGGGGATCCCCATCTTTTGGCGCTCCTCTTGTCTATTCTTGGACTCAAAGCGCTCGCGCAAGTCCCTGATCATCTCGACCACGTCTTTCGTAGAGCTGGGAGTCGGGGAAGGTGGTACCGCCTGGAGTTGAGGATTTGAGGGCTCTGACGTCCGAGGTGCCTCGCGGTGATCTGTATCCAAGGATACCCGTTGAAGGGGTACGCTTGATTCTCCATTGGCCCCGGGGTCAGGACCAGTAGACGGTGCCCTGGCCAAAGCTGACCGTATCTCAAACACTACTTGAGTCAGTGTTTGCATGGAGGCTGAGAGGGTTTTGAGTCCTCCCTTCAAGGTATCCATGCGCTGGACGAGGTCTGCTGACGGCGCATCAGGCTCGTTATCACCCCCAGTCACGTATACTGTCATGACACGGCTAGAAGTGGATGGATCGGTTGAGGCTTCACTTTCGGCCTCACTCTCCTGTAGCGGAGAAACTTCCCCCGGAGCTTCGTCTTGGCTACCCCCAGCTACATTCTGGAGGACATCCTCGACTTCAGGAGCATCCGCAAGGGCCTGATTACCCCCAGTTCTATTTTGGAGGACTTCTTCGTCTTCGAGACGCAGGTCTACAGGGGCCAGACTAACCCCAGCTACGTCCGGGAGGCTGACTTCGTCTCCAGGATGAAGATCCACCCCAGCTGTGCTCTGGAGGACATCTTCGTCTTTAGAAGGAGGATCAACAAGGGCTTGACTACCCCCAACTTCCTCCAAGATCTTCTTTCTCCCCCGAGTGCCTTCAAACACTTCGGAGGACGGGACAGTTGTCTTGGTTTTCCTCGGCTGGATCTTGGACGAGGACGAGGAATTGCCAGTCGCCCTTCGGACCGAGGAGGAGTTAGAGATTACGTTGCATTAAGCAACCTTTAGTTCTGGCTCCTCTTTTATTGACACCTTCTTTCCGAGGCGACGTCGGAGGGGTGTTGATGATTGCAGCCGCTGGAACTCTGACTGTCTTGGTGGAACTGCTGCCATGCAACAGCAGTTGATGGTGACTACAGCACAGGTGTGCCCTATGAGGGGCGCATTATTCTTGTCAACTGACTCTCCTGATCGGCATTTGTGAGTGATCACGTTACGCAGATCGTTGGAGGAGAGTGCCACCTTCGCACCCCCATCAGGCGCATGGCAAGGCCAAGCGCCGGGGTGGTCAAGTGAATACTGCTCCCCCTGATCCAACACCAAACAGGCGCTCAGATCAGTAGTGGTGGAGCAACATTTATAGTGACTTGAACGAACCTCAGACGCACAACCAGTGGAGGTGCGGGAGTTCAAGACCACAGAGTTTGCCTTGCTCGACTTGGTTGCGAACGCAACAGATGCGCCCAAGTGAGACAAGGACTTTGAAGGTCGACTCATTTCTGGCGCAGAAGCACCCGAGTCGACCTTATACAGCTTATCATCATCAGCGCACATGATTGTGAGCGCATGCTTCTGATTTGCTGCCGACATAGCACGTTTGAGGCGCATGGCCCGTACTGCCTTGGACTTTTTCGTACCAGCCCGCTGGGGCGCATAGTACTCAGAGTCCAAATTCTCCTCGCCACAACAGCGAGTGAGTCTGTCAAAGACAGAGGCCTTCTGTGGCGCATCAGAGGTGATGCGCGGGGCATTAGCTGCGCCCCTGCTCCGTCGACGCATCTTCCTCGCCTGAGAGGAAGATGGCTGGGTAATGTGGTCAGCCGTACGTTTCCCCGAGAGATGCGCTGCACCGGTAGGCACATCTTGGTTGCTGAGGACGTCAGCAGGAAGAGAAGGCTGCATTAGTGCATCTCCTTCGGTGGTGGTGCCAGAGGCGTCGACCTTGCACACCCAGACTTGGCGAGTCTTCTTCGGCTTCGGCAGCCGCTTCGAAGGACTCGCACTGCCTTCAGAGATGAACTCCTCATACGCCTGTTGATTGAGGCATACGACCAGCGTCTTGTGGGAGGAGCCCACCTTCACGTCGTCGGATTACGACACAGGTTTCTCGGTGGAGGAGAAAGAGGTCCCCAGCAGAGTCGCCAGCTTGTTTGCCATTAAAATCTTTTGATTAAATTTTAATTACAAACAGAACAGTGTTACAATGTAGGACTTAGACGTAGTCCTAGGAGTACACTTTTGTTTATCTGGGTCCCTTGTACCGATGGAGCGAGTGGTAATACGTTGACTCCGTTGACGATCTGACGACGGTTCTCGGTTCTCTGAAGGTCTGAGTTGCTCTGGGTGCTGGAGCTTGCGGAGAGGAAGAAGACGTTGAGTGTCTGTACCTGCCTCTCTGATGGAGGCGCATGGACGATGCACTCTGATTGAGGAGTTGAACCCTTCTTGTTGCCTTCGTGGGCTGCGGCCGAGCTGACACGTAGCAATGGAGAGGATCTTTCAGTTGCTGAGATCTTGGGTGATTAGCACCCCTTCATAGGCTGAATCAAGTCAAAGGACGCGTATCGTAGGTCCATGGCTCAAAGATCTCGGATTTGGTGGGGAGTGATCTGATAGAATGCGCCTGGGATTGGGCGCATGAGGAGACTTTGGCTCGTAACCTTTAGGAGTCACGAACCAGTCGGGGCGCTTGGCTTTTGAGGCGCATGCGGGGCTTCAGCAGTGACTTTACTTCTGTCTTTAGGGATCAGAGAAAGGTCTGAGGCGCACGGCTTTTGAGGCACATGCAGAGATTTAGGCGCATGGCTGCGGAGGCGCATGCGAGATGGTTGGGCGGCCACGTGGCTTGTAACCGCCGGAGGGGAGCAATGATGATGCTGACGTCGGCGACGCTTCGTCTTCTGAAAAAGCTGTCAATTGTTCAGTCCTCCGAGGACGTGCTGCCAACTCTGTCAGACTTCAGCATTTAATGTTCTTGACAGGTGATGGGCTGTTGAGCGGGCGCATCGATCGGCGTTCCACTGGGCGTATGGGAACGCATGGGGCGCATCCTCGTATGGCGCTTGGTACTGATGGGCGCATCAGTATGATGTGCGGTCTGGCCGGCGCATCCGCTTTGCATGACACGTCTTTATGGGCCCGACTGTTACGTTCTTCGAGTGCTTTGAATAGCCATTTTTTGACTTGGCTGAATTCGAAGTGTCAGGTTCATCACCATTAATGCAAATTCATTGCACGGGATTCGGAGAGCCGGCCACTTGGCGCATGGGTTTGATTTGCCCGGCCTATAAACAGTGGCATGGAGAGGGTTTGCTTCTCGTTCTCTCACGTCCTCCCAAAATAAACTTGTTTGCTCGAGCACATTCTGTTGACGAGATGCTCCTGAGGGTGAAGATGCGACGCATTGTTTTCATTGATGCACTTGAAGGTGACTGTTACACCCAAAAGTCGGAGTCGAGGGCTTCTGAGACAGACAAAAGGTGCCTGTTGCATCCAAAGATCGGGATGCTCGAGCCTCGTCTCCGTTATGCTGGAAGAGCCGCAGATCGGAATTGCGGTGCTCCGATCATCTTCCTTGGGCTTTGGGAGAGCTCCTCCTCCCGCTAGAGTGGGTTGAAAGCTGCTCCTTTAGCCGCAGGTTGATTTGCGGTGCTCTTCTCTTCCTTGGTTTGGAGAGCTCTTCCTCCAGCTAGAGGGTTAATTGCCACCCTCGTTCTGTTCAATAAATGCTTCATTAGTCGAAGCATTTGATGGCGCATATGCTGACACTTCATGATGCGCCTGACTGGGGCGCTGAAAGGCGGCACATAACTGAGCTGCTGAAGGGATGCACATAACTGAGCCGCTGAAGGGATGCACATAACTGAGGATGCACATAACTGAGCAGCTGAAGGGATGCGCCTGGCTGAGAGCGCATGGCGAGATGCGCCTGTTTGAGAGCGCATGACGAGATGCGCCTGTTTGAGAGCGCATGGTGGTTGCTGCGCCTAGCTGTAGACTTAGGGTCTTTTCTTTGTAGAAATTCTCCTTTGTACAGCTCTTTTTAAGATATGTAATAGACTTTTATATGAAATAAAAATCTTCTTTTAATGTCTATGCTTTGCTATGCCAAGTACTTCATCTGAGCTCCCTGGCGCATGTGATGTTAGGTGCATAGGATTTCTGGTCCTGAAATTCCATGCTTCTACACCGGTAAAAATAGTAAGACAATAAATAATAGATGGTGCATAAAAGTAAATTGAACGTGTTTGGTAATGATAGCGAATGGGCGAGCTAGCCTCCCCACCAGTGCATAACAATGTACTGATAACCACATAGATTGTATGCAGAATATGGAAGAACCACGTCGGGTACGGAGACTTTTCTCGAACGTGTTAAGGCGCGAAGCTAACTCTGGAGTCTTGGAGCGTTGCAAAGGAATTAAAGCACCATATACGGGTCATAATGTACCAGAACATCGCCATGAATCATTCTATCTTGTAAGCCACTTGGCATGCCTTTTATGTTTCGAGAGAGAGAGCTTGAGTAAATTGTAATCTCGGCATAATGCTGCTTGTACTATTTCTTGAATATCAATAAAGACTATTGAGATTGTTTCAATTTGTGTTCATTTACTTTCCGCTGCAAACGGGGACACTCTGTGCGACTCTATGGCATAGCTTTAATCGGTCGTTTCTCGTCTTGGCCTTGCACGAGCGCAACCTAGGCTCGTGCGGCATCACGTCTTAGCGAGGACGATCGCTCCTCCGGGAGTGGGGCATAACGGATTGGTATCAGAGCACGGCTTTATGTCCTTGGACTTTTTTTCGATTCTCACAGTTTTGAAAGCTCGTTCAGAGGTAAAAAGAAGTATACGCTCTCTCTTGTTGTGCCTTGGGATGTTCCATACAATAAGTCTAATATTTTCAAAAGCTCGTACGAGTACTCGGTTGAACGGGATCGATAGGCGAAGGCCTTTGTGCCAAACCATGCCGAACTTGAGTTGAAAGGAAAATAATGCTAAAAGTTAGCAAACGTTTCACATACCTGAATGTTTTTATACTGATGATAGCGAGCAAGTATACGAGACCAAAGTATAGTCCGAACGGGACGGCTATGCACACAGCCTTTGGCTAAGTTGTGCTGAGTATCGCGCATCTAGACCTTCTGGTGCAAACGAGTTGCGAGCGAGATTGACTATCGCTCGGATGAGAACATGTGACTTAGAACACATGTCTATAAGGATGCTAACTGACCAACGCTTAAGGCAAACACGAGAATGACTCTTATCTTTTGAGGAACGGACGAACGTATACTTGAACGTGTTGATTGTAAATTGAATGATCACTTCAATGACTTATAGAATGACTTGACCCCGAGTGGTGTATGCGATAGACGGGAAGAAGAATAAGAATGAGTTTCGACGACTAGTCGAGTGGCTCGAATCCTGAGTGGTGTATGGACCGTCTAGTGAACTGTTCGACCAAAATTTATGGGCTTACGGGTAGCAACGAGTATATCAACCAGCGATATAATCGCACAAAGCCTTAGAACGAGTAATGCTTAGTTGTCGTGATTTTGAGAGTCTCGAACGAGATGCCGTCGAACGATTTGTGAATGTGTAGTGCAAATTATGAAATGATTGGATAGAGATTTGGAATGATGAAATGAATGGTTGTCTTGGTCGAGAAAACTTGGCGGATCGAATAGTCGAATGGATTGAAACTTGAGTTGAGATGAAATACTCGTGGATGAAATCGAAGACAGCACGATTAGAAGACAGCGTGCATGAAAATGTTGGTTTGAAAATACGAGAATGACTAAGGACTTGGACTAGGTGTTGCTCAATGACTTGAGTTGGCATGAAACAATGCAAATTGAGGAATTAAGTTGCATTACTCAGATTTCGTTGCAAAAGGAAGATCGTCAGGTTATGTACATCATCGATGGTATTGAGGCATATCAAAGATTGATGTAAGATAACTCGAGGGTACTCTGATTCGATGAATGATGATCGTGTAAAATGATAGTGTTTCGATGGATGTTGTACTTGGGATTTTAATAGAAATGAATGTTTGGATGAAAGGGAAGTGACTTGATTGTTTGGTGATAACCACAACGATAACGATCTTATCTTGTGCGAATGCAAGTCCAGCCTCGCACATGCGTCACGTCGGATTTGGGACGATCATTCCGCGTGAGCATTGGCATGGTGATTTATGTCCAGCGGGAATGATCGAACTCGAAATATCATGACATGGCAATTTTGATTGCTTCGACTTGTGGTTTAAAGCGAAGGTGAATTCGAGGATTGTTCGGACTTGTGATTGGCGATTAAAAAAACTTGAGGATTGAGACTCAATGCAAGAGTTATATCCTAATGAGGACGATTATTCTGCAAAAAAGTTGGCATGGTGATTCATGTCCGCCGTGGATAATCAGACTTGCGTGAGATTGGGGTATAACAAATTGCTTGGCTAGACGACCTTGTGATCGACTACGTAAATTGGATAGGATGGATAGGTGAATTGTATCAAACAAAATTGAAGAGATAGACTATGACAATTGCTAGTTTGAACATACGATATTGACATACCGATGATTTGGTTAAGGACAACCTATCATAGCATGACTTTGCTTAACGAACCCGGACCTTGTGCGTAGAGTGTCTTGATGTGAATAGGATGAACACTGCTCGATGTTTAGAAATTTGGGTGAAACAAGCTTGGGTAGAAGTATCCCGTACCAACGAACAAATGGTTTGACCATAGGATTGGGACGAACGTCGTACCACGACTTTGCACAATGAACCAAGAACTTGACTTGTAATTATGACCTTGTGAGTTGACCTAGCGGATAGGTGGACAACCCTATGCCAAGTGATTGAACCTGTGTGACTGACTTTAGAGTATCGTTTGGACAGACGATAAATCTGGGGCAACAAGACTTAGAGTTAGGATGTGGAACTGGGAATGTGCATTAACGACAACAATACCGGCCCCAAATGAAGTGAATGAATGAAATCGATGATGCATAAGTGAATGAATGAATGAAATCGATAATACCAGCCCCAATAATTATGCAATAACTAAGGTAAAGATGCAGACTAAATATAAACAGTAAATATGGCAAGGTATCTGCCTGAGGTTGTGTGCAAAACGACAGTATCCAGTAGCTCGAATCATCAGATCAGTGAAGCAATGAAAAGTCAAATCCCGTAAACGCTTTCGGATGCTGAAATAAATATTATGAACATTTTTGGTATTAAAAATGTCTAAAAATGTCTACCCAAAAGTCCAATTATAGACACAGGGAAAAAGTCATAATTTTGGTTCAATACGATGTCCGACGTTGAACCCGCTTTGCACCGAAAAGTATGCCAGTATCTACGGTCTCTAAAGTCATCAAACTATATGTCTACAGGTCCGATTAGACGATTCAAATCCAACTGTATGTCCAAAGTTTGATTCCAATGGGTCGTGCACAAATTTGCCCGTTAGATTGGGTCGCAGGCCTACCAAAATAGCAGTCTGGTCGACCTTCTTACAATCGGACCAAACATGGCTCACAGGACCAAAAAATGACACGAATCCAGTGGCACAAGTTTCGTTCGAGATGACGAACATGCACGAAGTTATGGGATAGTATGCAAAAGGGCCGATACGCTTCGATTTCGTCGCGCACACACAACGAAATCGAGTTCCGTCGAATCCTACACGTCCGCAAAGGCGATACGCATCTTTCGATGCCTTCGGTTCGTGACCACGTCGCTCGATTTGTCGGGGCGCACGTCATATCAGCAAATTTTCTAAAATTTTCTATTATTTTAAAAACAATTTTTGTCAATTTGGGGAAACCGATTTCTCAACGCACAGTCGATAAAATCGACTTCTGTAAAATGGGTTCAATGCCCTATAGGTTGTCTAGGATTATTTTTAATTGGTTTTCGAAAACTCCAAATGGTTTGTTCAAAATCTATTTTCCAAATCAGGGGTTTGGGACCATTTTTGTGCACTGTTCTTGGACAGTTTTCCTCGACTATGCATCGATTTCATGGGCAGGTTATTCGACTTCCCTAAAACCCAATCACTGGCTTAAACGGAGCTGAGATTACGAAACTAAAAATGATAAATTATTGGGAAAGAAATTGGGTTGTTAATAGGGGTACCTGGAATCGTTCAAAACAGGGGACTCCCAGTTGTTGTCGGCCTTGGGGCAGAAATTGCGGCGTTCCGACGAGCCTTGCGACGGCGCAGACCGTCAGGGTGGTACGCCTGGGGTCAGGACGAGGCTGGGATTGGAGGTGGCAGCAGTTGGTCACAGGCTAGGGCTATAAAGTAGGGTTTTCTTTGATGTTCCTCTGTGTATACTTATACACAAGGTTTACTTTGGGTCGGGTTAGGAAATAGGGAAGGGGTCATGATATATAAGCAGTTTGCTTCTCGCAAGATATTTGCGAGAAGCTCATTAGGTTTTTTTCTCTATTATATATGCATATATAAATATATTTATATATACTCTAATAAAATCTCAAATAAATTTATAAAAATTTCCTACAATTTAAAAAATAGTTCTACAAAATTATTCCAGTTAATATTTAGCACAACATATACCTATATTTATATAGATGTAGCAATTACCTGTTACTTTTAATATTATCAAAAATTATTGATTAAATACAAAGTTATTTAAAATTTTAAAAACCTTGTAAAATTAAAATAAAATTCCTTAAAAATTTTCAAACAAAATAAAAATATTTTCTAGAATATTAGTAAATAACTCGTAAAATTTTATCTTTGTATACATATACTGTAGCATTTAACTTGCTACCAAAATATTAACAAAAAATCAAAAATTTAAAAAGTCCAGTAAATTAAAATTACTATAATTATATTAAGTAAAATAAAAATATCTAAAAATTTAGGGAGTTTATATTAGTGTCCATTTAGAAGACGGGTACCGATGTCATGATGATGACACCGAGTATTGACATTAGGCATTGTGTGCATATTGACGTGTCTATTGACACGAATGACCACAAGACACTAACACGTTTATCATGTGATGTTTACATGATTATTCGTGGTATTGACTTCGTAGTAGTATTCTAGATTGTTTATTATTTTTGTTATTGTTATCGTGATGACTGTATGGGCTTGATTCTAGACATGGGATTGGGGAGAACTTGACTACAGTATCAGACCTATTATCGTGTGACCTGTTATCGTGAGACTTTAGCTCAGTAGCAGAGTAGAGCTTATCACTATCGTGCTTGATTGATTGTCTCCCATGAAACGTATTGGGGACAGTAACCTGCTGCGGAGCTTGTGAGCCTCAGTAGTGAAGTCTGATATTCTAGAACAGATTCTCACTTGTATAGCACATAGACCGGACGTATTAGATTGTCTTAGATCATATTTCCATATCTGTACCATGGCCTGTATATTACGTACCTTGCTAGTCTCTTGAGGACCTGGCTATTTTCCAGGCTTAGACGAAGCTGAAGACTACCCTGAGATTACGATTCGGAAGCTGAGATCGGAGACATACCGGCCCAGGAGGACGAGATAGTGCCGGAGGATTTCTCGTGATCATGTCATTACTTTATTTAGACTTGCTGCTTTATTTTCTTTCATTTCAGCAAACTAGTAGTTGACTATTACTTTTTTCTCTTTTCTGTGGTTTCGTGATGTCTTTTGCCCATACAGACATTATCACTTTTATTGCTGGACATTTGCATATTATTCTTATTGGATTTGATTACTTTGTGGACTGTTATTCTATGGATGTGATTAGTTATATACATGTGGACTATGTTATATTTCTGGGTTAATTATTATGATATACAACTTAAGCATTTTGCTAATAGACTTGTTATGAGGTTTGGCCCATTGGTGACGTGCTGCTGGCATGTTTTCGTATACCTGGTCCTATGTATTTTGGGACTGGGACGTTACATATTTCTGTGGTGGCCCATACAGGTCAGAAAATATTTTTTCGGTTATGTTATTGTACCGAGCAAACCTGCATCTAAGATTAGAGTTTAGGATCACATCCACATGCTCGATACCTTCCTTGACTTCGTTTCAAACTCTCACTTGACTGCTTGATTTGCATCCAGTTTGATTATGTTCTAACATAATCCTTATTTATTCATGCTAATAAGACAAATCTTCATAGTGGATGTATCTTCCCCTTACTATTACATCAGAAAAGCGGGGGCACAGACACTAGAAGCCATAAGTGCAGGTTGAGTCTTTGCAAATTGTGTGAAGTCGTGGTGATACCTAAGATAATCATAATACTGCGAGCCTGCAACCGATTGAGGAATAGAACTTGAGGATACATCCATAATTAGTATTATAAACTTTTCTAAGCCTCTTTGCATGATTGCTTTCATGTTATCTTCTTTCTTAATATGATTGCTTTTGTGCTCTCCCTACTGAGATTTGACTAAACCCTTCCCTGTTGACTTCTTGAGAAATTCTTCTCGTTCCTTTCCGCTAAGTTGTTGGAAAGTGTCTTATGGATTAGTCCAAGGAAAAGTTTAAGAATTTATATTTATCCTTATAATACGGAATCAAAGTTTTTGTAGCCAGAGAAACACTAGCAAGGCAGGACTTCAGATGACGACATCATAGCTACATATTTTTTTCGAATTCTACTTGAACCATATTATATGAATGTTGATCTCTTCTCTTGTATTTCTTGAAAAGCTCATTCAACAATATTTATGGATTTAGACTATATAAGCTCAAGAACCTGTATTATTTGGCATGGCAGATGTGCACTACAGTCATTCGTCATATTGTGGAACAAAAAAGTTATCTACAACCAATGCACACTGGCGTGGCAGTAACTTCATGTGACATAATCATGGAAATATATGGTTTTTGATACCTAGACTACGTCCTATGCATCTTGTTTGGCCTCATACCATTCTTGGAAATAATTTGACAAACCTTTCTGCTTTGCTTGACTCTACCGTTGTTCGAAATTGGTATATAGGTTTGTTTGACCCATCCTTAGGTTCACGTTACCTTCTACTATTAAATGACTAAAATTGACAAACCTTATAGTTATATTATAGAATACAAGTATGCTAGATTATTTGTATGATTAAGATGTTGGGTAGCTAAAAACGGGTAAGTTTCTTAGAGATGGATCCTAGTGAGATTATGAGTTGAGTATGAGTGCCAGGATATCGGATACGTAGAGCCTATTACTAGTAATAGCTAGGAGTGAACTAACGAGTATCATTGAATAGGTTGATAATAATATACCTACGATAGAATGGTACGACTAGTGGTATTAGAATTCTTCTCCAGTAAACACTTAAACCCCTTTTTCTCCCTAGCTTATTTTTTTGAGAAGCATCTTAGAGTTGAATATGAGATAGGGACGATGGTAGAAGCTCATGACAGACTATGATATAGATTTGCAGTACCATCCTGGCAAGGTGAACGTACTAGCAGATGCTTTGAGTAAGAAGCCTACTGCATATTTTTTGACAGCTCAGCCACAATTATTAGAGGATCTTCAGAAGCTTGGAATAGAAGTCATTATACCAGGACAACAAGAAGTACTTGCCAGTGTAGTCGACACTTGTGGATAGAATCAAGGTAGCCTTGCCTATAAATGCAAGATTTTGAAGACTTCGAGAGGAGAGAGGGTGGAGAGCAGACAGGACTGCGTATTCATGAGGATGGGACATTAAGGTGCAAAAATTGCCTATATGTTTCGAATGGAGAATTGAGACAAGAGTTGATGGATGAGGCACACAATTCTATTTATTATATTCATCCTGGAGGTACGAAGATGTACCAACACTTGAAACAATACTATTGGTGGTATGGTATGAAGAAGGAGATTGCACACTTTGTAGAGAAGTATTTGGTCTATCAGCATGTGAAGGCAGAACATCAGAGGATAGTGGATATGTTGCAACCGCTTCCTATCCCTAAATGAAAGTGGGAGCATATTACTACAGATTTTGTTAATAGATTTTTGAGGAGTCCCAGCGAAAAGGATGCAATCTGGGTGATTGTGGATAGACTCACGAAGTCGACATATTTCTTGTCGTTCAAAGTGGGACAGTCCACCGAGATATTAGCTCACTTGTACATGAGGCAAATTGTGAAACTCCATGGAGTACCAGTCAGTATAGTCTCGGACAGGGATTCTAGATTCACATCATATTTTGGAGGAGTATACAGAAGAGTTGGGTACGAGGATCAAGTTTAGCACATCGTATCATCCGCAGACGAATGGCCAGTCAGAGTGCACTATTTATACACTAGAAGAAATGTTGAAAGCATGTATGTTAGACTTTGGAGGTTCTTGGGAGGACCACTTGTACTTGGTAGAATTTTTCTGCAACAACAGTTACTGAGCTAGTATACAGATGGCACCATATGAACCGTTGTATGGGAGGAAGTGTAGATCGCCAATATGTTGGAATGATGTTGGAGAGCGACAGATACTTGGACCAGAACTCGTGATGCAGACTGTGGAGAAAGTGAAGAGGATTCAGAGTCATCTTCAAACAGTTCAAGATTGACAGAAACATTGGGCCGATAAGCATCGTCGACCATTGGAATTCAAGGATGGAGAGCACGTATTTCTGAGGATTTCAATGACCCGGGACACCATCAGATTCGGGAGTAGAGGGAAGTTGAGTCCAAGGTATATTAGACCCTTCGATATCATTGAGCGTATAGGAGAGGTGGCATATCGTCTTGCATCGCCCCATCCTTAGAGGAAGTGCAGGATGTATTCCATGTCTCGAGTTGAGAAAGTATGCGACTGATCCCAGCTAAGTGGTCGACAATTCCAAGATCACAGTGGGACCCAGTCTATAATACGGGGAACAACAGAACAACAGTTAGTATATTGGATACTAGTGAGAAGCCGCATAGAGGGTAAATGATTAGATAAGTTCGGGTTGCATGGACGTACCATTCTCATGGAGAATCTACTTGGGAGCGAGAAGATTCCATGCAGGAGCGATATCCCCATCTATTCGCGAATTTCGGTAAGATTTAGCGTAATTATTTTTATGTTATAGATTTTGCATGGTAGTGTTATTTTAATTTCGAAGACTAAATTTTCTAAGGTGAGTAGGTTGTAAGCCCCCTGATTTTTGAAATTTATTTTTAATTAGTTTACTCATATTATAAGGATATTTTAATATTAAATCATATTTTAAGTCAATAATGACTATAGTAGGACTTTACCGTAACTTTGATTTTTGAAGAACGACAATATCGATTTCTCAGATCTAATTCTATATTTGAATTCTAGACACGTCCACCTTAAAATTGATATATCATGTCCCATCTAAATTCGTTCCCTAACAACATTGTTTTGACTTTGTACAACTTCGGGTCAACTTAGGCCATTTTGGTCATTTACCATAATTCTAGGCCCAATTTCGAATATGAGTTCGGGACTCGACTTAGATCAAAACCAATTGACCCAATATATGATTTTGATCCATCTTGAGCCTATGATGCACTTGTCTAGGGTGTGCCATCCAATTGAGTTCCCATGTGCTATTTATTTGTAAATGGCACATGACACCTATTAGTTGATTTTTCGGGTGTTCAATTTGACTAGAAAATCTATTCGGACCCTGATCTAGCCAACCCCACTTGTTAAAGCCTATCTAAGGCTGCCAAAATCAACTAGAAGTATACTTATTTAATTTTTAATGATTAAATTGCAGCCATGTATAATATTTCCCATATCTTTGACTTGGTTAAACAACTCTCTAAATTAGGAAACCCATTACCATATTAATCCTTTGGAGGGTCAAATCCTAACCGAATTAGTCCAAACCAAAGCTCGAACCCTCATGACATAAATACCAATCAAACCCAAACTTAAATCCCCCTCCTTATAGCTGCCCTTACTGGAAATTCCCCCAAACTCGTACGCCAACAGCCCCTTGGTCGAGAGCAAAGTCGACCACCCTTCCTCTTCACAACTTCAATTTCTTTCAAATTTTGCATCGATAACCACCACTCCCGTGACCCCCTCGATGTCCCCTTCCACCCTAGCAAGTGTAGAAGAAATCTCACAGCCATTAGAGAGGTGCACGCCCATTTCTTGGACCAAAACTTTGTCGTAGTGAAATATTGCACATGAGTTGGTCAGGCACCGGAGTTGGTCAGGCATATGCTCAAACACTGGAGTTGGTCAAGCATACGCTCAGACAACGGTTACAGACTAGTGTACCTTATCGAGGTTATAGATTGTTTCTTTCTTTCTTGTTGTTTACTTTGTTAGCATTATATGACGTAGGAACGTCGATACTTAGTGTCCGTTTAGAAGACGGGTTTCGCTGTTATGACGATGACATCGAGTATTGACATTAGGCATTGTATACATATTGACATGTCTAGTAGCACGAATGACCACAAGACACCAACTCGTTCATAATGCGAGGTTTACATGATTATTCATAGTATTGACTTCGTAGTAGTATTCTAGATTGTTCATCACTTTTGTTATTGTTATCGTGATAACTGTATAGACTTAACATTGCTAGATTATAGACATAGGGTTGGGGAGAACTTGACTACAGTATCAGACCTCGTGTGGCCTGTTATCATGAGCCTTTAGCTCTGTAGCATAGTAGAGGTTATCACTATCGTGCTTGATTGATTATCCTTGGTCCCACAACACAGTACTGGGGACAGTAACCTACTGCAAAGCTTGTGAGCCTCAGTGGTGAAGTATGATATTCTAGAAAAGATTCTCACTTACGTAGCACATAGACCGGATAAATTAGATTGCCTTAGATCATATTTCCATATCTATACAATGGCATGTATATTATGTACCTTGCTAGTCCCCTGAGGACCTACCTATTTCCCAGGCTTAGACGGAGGTGAAGACTACCTTGAGATTTACGGTTCGGGAGCTGAGACCAAAGATGTACCGGCACAGGAGGACGAGATAGTGCCGCCAGAGGATTTCTCGTGATCATGTCATTACTTTATTCAGACTTGCTACTTTATTTCCTTTTATTCTAGTAGACTTGTAGTTGACAATTACTTATTTCTCTTTTTTATGGTTTCGTGATGTCTTGTGCCTGTACAGACATTATCAAACATTATCACTTTTATTGCTAAACATTTGCTATATTATTCTTATTGGACTTGATTACTTTATGGACTGTTATTTTATGGATGTGACTAATTGTATACCTATGGCATGTTTCTAGGTTGATTATCATGATTTATAGCTTAAGCATTTCGCTAATAGGCTTGTTATAAGGTTTGGTCCATTGGTGACGTGCTACTGGCATGTACTTATATACCTGGTTCTGCATATTTTGCGACTAGAGCGTTACATCACTTGACTTTGATCTTTGGTCGATAGTTATGGACAGTTAAAAGAAACCGGCCAAAATTGTGGTTGATGGTAATCTAGTAGATAAGTTACACGATAGATACACTGACCAAGAAAAGAAATAGGCTAGTCTAGATGTACAAGCCATTAATGCTTTATTATGTGCCATAGATAAGACTAAATTCAATAGAGTATCTACTTGTGTCATGCACGAGATCTTTAAACTTCTTGAGATAACTCATGAATCCACAAGTGAGGTAATCTAAGACCAGCAGGCTGACATAAGAGTATGAGGCTTTTAAGATAAAGCCAAATCAATCAATCACACAGATGATCATACGTTTCTTAGATATAACTAATCCTCTACCTTCTCTTTGTAAGGATTAAAGTAACCATGAAAAGATCAGGAAGGTGCTCAGGGGACTGACCAAGGATTGGAAGCCGAAGGCTACCGCGATCATTAAAGGAAACGATCTCACCATAATGTCACTAGAACGCTGATGGGCAAACTCATGACCCATGAGCTTGATCTACAAGACTTTGAAGAGGCAATCCCAAAGAAAAAATCTATCGCCTTCAAAGTACAAGCCAAAAATTTCTCAAGTGAAGATACTGACGATGAAGATTCAGATGGTGATGAACAAGCCCTATTGGTCAAAAACTTAAAAAAGTTCTTGAGGTTTGAGAAATCAAACCGAAAGAAGAAAGACATCCAAGTGAGCAATGAAGAAGAAACCATACGATATGGATGCAAGAAGACCGAGCATACCTAGAAGGATTGCTCAATAGCCAAGAAGAGCAGTCGATACGACTGATCAAGCAGGAAGTCAACAACTGGTCAAAAGTATACAAATACCAGCATCTGGCACGAAAGAGAGGCCAGTGAATTAGAAGAAAAGGAAAGATTCAACAGCTCGGCCAATGTCTGCTTAATGGTATTTGATCAGGTATCAGACAACCTTCTATATGATGATTTTACTTTCGATGAACTCTCTGATGCTTTTAGCGACCTATTTGAAAAATGTGTTAGACAAGTACAAGCAATCTCGAAAAGAGATAAAGGCATACACAACCGAAGTGACTATATTGTCTAACAAGATGTAAAGGAGACATCTGCCGTAGGTAATATGGAAGAAATAGCTAACATTAAGTGAAGTCTTCATGAGGCTCCATGTATGGTTGAAAAGAGAGAGAAGGACTACGCAAAAGTACTTGCTCTATATGATTATGAGAAGAGACTACATATTGACAGTAAACAAAAGCTGAAAGATATGACTGAGAAATATATAGCAGCTGGTTAAATCTCTAAAAAGTTAGAGATAAAGTTAGGCAAGCAGGTTGATTCTGTTACACTACCTAAGATCTTTCCAACTACACAGCAGATACCAAATAGGACACGATCAAAGAAAGCACACAAGCAACATGTTCCACATAATCATGCTTTTACTTACAAGTATCAACGTAAGACATAAATGACTCGTGTCTGTAGTGAAACAAAGGACACTAACTCTAGAATTATATGTACATACTGTAGTCAACACTGGCACATATCACAGTACTGTAGAGTTAGAAAGTTAGTAGACATGAATAAATATACATGGATACCTAAAACTAACAATGCTGAACCCTCAAAGAAATGGGTACCAAAGGTCACATCTACTCGTCTTATAGGCGGGCCAACCCTCTCATGCTAGAAACAAATGGATCCTCGATAGCGGATGTTCGTAGCACATGATAGGTGGCGCATCTCTATTCCTGACGCTATCAATAAAAAGAGAAGGATATGTCTCCTTCGGTAATAATCTGAGAGGTAATATTATAGGTAATAGTACTATAGGTATTTTCCCCTATCCAGAAATTAAAGACATTTGTCTTGTAACTGAATTAAAAAATAGCCTTCTAAGCATTAGTCATCTTGCTGACAATGGTTATGGTAGTAATTTTGTTAAGAAATTTTTTTCTATATATGATATGTCCACTGGCAATCCTGTCTACGACAAAATAAACAAGGATAACATTTATGTTTTCTTTTTAGAAAGTACTAACAGTGCAGGTAAGTGCCTAGTAGTCAACCAAGAGGAGAGTTGGCTCCCGCATATGAGACTAGGACACGCAAACTCTCCACTAACCCCTAAGGCTCATGAGCCTACCCAATTCCATGCATCTCTGAGGCAGAAGATAGTGTATTTTTTGCACATACGCACATGGCTATTCCAGTGAAGGAAAGATATAAGTAGAGGACAATGTCTTCCTCGCAAAAACACACATAGACAAACAGAGACAGAGCACAGGCATAAGGTGAGACTACAGCTTCTTTGCTAAGAACTTTTAGAGAAAAAGAGAGAGCTTTCAACGATAAAGTCCCCCTTGCTATAAAGAGTTCATCAACAACCAAGCTTCAACAACAACTACATCAGATCGTCAACAGAGTAAAGAAGTCGAAGTAGACTTAATCTCCATCGCTCCAATTCTTTGATTTTTATTGTATTCGGAATTCTTGTTTAAGATTCTTATTGTACTTCTTTTTACAATAATACAAAAGATCCTACATTTTCTGGACTCTTTTTGTGTTGAAACAAAAATGACGAGTCTGTTGGGGAAGACTTTCTCTACGGCCAAAAAAGTGGTGAAATAATCTGATGTGAACAAGCTAGGTTCAGTTGAGAAGATGTTGGTCGTACAATTCGACTAATAAGTATATGAAGCAATGTTGTCGGACAATGACTCTACTCTGACCGCCAAGAGGCAAAAATCCAAGTTTGTTCATGAGGCTTGGATCTCAAAGTCTCTCCCTGCTCTTCCTAACGCTGCTGATGGCAAAGGGAAAGCTCTGGCCACTATGGGCCTGATTGACAATTCGAAAGTGCATGGCTTAGTACCAGCTATAATACTGTCTAAGGATGTTCCTACTGTTCAGACGCATATGACACACCATGCGTCTAGAAGAGGCTCTATCAATGAGCCATCAACTAAGCCATGTGGTCCTCACGGGAAGAAAGACACCAAGAAGGTGCATGCTAATCATGCGTCCGTGAAGAAAGTTAATACTCGTAATGGAGCCCTTCACTCCAATATAGGCAAAAGAATGTACAACTTTCGAATTTTGGTAGAAGAAAACACTACGATGCTAAAAATTTAAACGTTGGAACCTCTGCCCCACACTTGGTGAATCGAATCGAGAGTTCTGCTCCAATACAAAACTTGTAACATCCAGTTTTCCAGATAAGGGTAATTTTGAAATTTTGTAATTATAATTATTATTTATTGATATTTATTTCATATTATAATTTTTGGTGATTTTTATTAATTTTTAAACTATATTAAAACTGGTTTAAGTCATGACTTATGATTTTGATGTGCTGCCAGTGAAACCTGAGAGACTGCATGACTAGAGCCTAACCATGTCATTAGGATGATTTAATTATCATTTTTAGCCTAGGGGTAATTTGGTCATTTTGACTTATTTGAATTATTTGGTGATTTAATGAATTGGTGAATTCTAGTTTGACTTTGACTTGCTGAGACCTAGTGGACTAGCCTAGAACCTAACCCTAGTTATGATAACCCTAGTCTAACTTGAGTTAACCTATTTTAGTCATTAGAGAATAGTTTTAGAATGAGGGGATTTGGTTTAGTGAAATTAAGTCATGGCTTGTGGTTTCATGAAATGACTTATGGCTTAATTATTTAATTGATCATGACTTAAGCCCATGGGCCATTTAGTGAACCCTAACCCTAATTTTTGAGCTTATGAACAGCCACATAGGGATCCCCACCCTATATAAACACTTATTCATTAGGGCTTGCCTCTTTTTATCATTCCAACACTTGGAGAAAAGAAAGGTATTTTCCCCCATTCCAAAAATTCCCATTTTATACATTTGATCTCCTTTTTCATCCTAGTCTTTTGCATTGGGTTCTAATTTAAGTTTATGGACTGTTGGTGGAGAGCTATTTCAGTTTGGGATCAATTTGGAGCATTTGGCCATCAAGAAGAACACCCCCCATTTGAAGCCTTTTCTTACAAATTGCACCTATAGGTAAAACCCTTTAAATTGCATTATTATTTTGATTTCTTTGCATAATAGGCTAGGTTTAGGTGTCCCCTAGATGTACCTCAAATTTGGTAGGATTTCGTATCCGTTTGGTGTCCGTATCGGATACGTGTCATAGTGTATGTTAGGTGTTCGACGAAATGCCTCAATGGATTGAATGTTAATGTTTTTCAAAACAAATTACATATTTGGAAAGCTTATTATATGTAGATTGTGTATGTATATGTCTGAGCACGAATCGGGTTGGTTTTCGTGTCCAAAATGGACACGCAACTCCTGTACGACACTACGCACAGGCCCGTGCGGCTGTCCTGCTGTTCGAGTGTCCTAGCGGACACGACACAGCACCCCGACACCTGAAAATTGGTGTGTGGGTGCGGGCACTGACTGACAGGACCCCCACAAAATTTCGTGGGTCCTCGTTGTCTGTGCACGAAGGAAACGAGGCTGCACTGTCTCGTGCCTGCTCATGCACGCTGTGCGCATCCCCTGCATTTCGGGGCTGACACAGGACACGACACATCACTAGGACACATGGAATTTGGCAAGGTGATGGGTCCCATGTCTGACTAGACCCTCACCAAGTTTCGTGGCACTTGGTTGCGAGTCGAGGAAGTTCTCGAGCTCGCATCGAAATTCCTGACACACACATACACGAAATTCAAGCCACTGATACGACTTTGAAACTAGGACACGACACATCTTGGGGTTCGTACAGGCACTTGGACACGTCCCCCTAGTCTAGGTGGACACGTGTGTACGGCCACGTGTCACCACGTGGCCTGTGTCGTGTGATAGAACCACGTGCACGCGTGCACGAGGATTGGGAAATCCTGTTTTCAGACACGGTATCAAATTTGTTTTGGACACCCCGTGTCCTGATTCTTGGACTCGTAGGTGCCCCATTGGACACGAGAGATATGTCCCTACGCCTGTACACCATGTTTTTCTATTTTCTGACTCGAATTTGGCCTTGGATATCGGGTTCGAAACTCTGATACACTGTTTCAGTTTACTATTTTTTTATGTTGATTCAAGGATTCAATTCAATTCAAATGAGTTCATACATACCTGGGATGATGTTAGTTTCAATATTGGTTTCATATAGGGTTCTCAACTGAACTTTAAACACTGATTTCCTGTGTTAACTGTGATTGAATGAACTGTCATATTGGAACTGTTCTCAAATCCTGAGATTGGGTCCCCTATTTAGACTGATATTTGATGTTTTAATCACCGTTTTGAATCATCTACAAGTGTATTAATACTGCCAGTTGATTCCATGTTAGATTAGGTTGTGTTGGGTTAGGATTGGCATTGGAGAATTGGGTTTTTCGAATTTAGTTTGGTTTTTGTGTTAACTGTAGTGTTCTTGCCAACATTATGTTTTCTTTTCAAATCTTTTATAGGTATGTTGATGTTTATTTCATGTTTGGGTGATTGGAGAAAGGTTTGTGTTTGATTTGGGATTTCGAAATTCAAAGAACAAGGCTGTGAACTGATGAGTTCACTGATATGTTCCTTTGACTAATATTGAATAACTGAGATTTTAGCTTGATTTTGGGTTTCTTGAATTGAGTTTCATATCACTGAACCTGGGATTAATGACATGTGGGGTTTATATTGATTTATGTAAGTGGATTCCTTCCTTAACAACTGTCACCCTACATACCACATTGACACACACACACACAAAAAAAACTGATTTTCTGAACACCTATCTAAACTGCCAAATACTGGAAACATGTACACATTATTCCTCACTCCTGCCACAAGGATTTGATTAGTTAGCTACTGATTCATTTAACCCATGCACACAAGGTTATCACTCACTATCTGAATTCACACACATTGCTCTATAACACACACACACGCATTGTCACATTGCCTATGTTCCATGTAAACCTTGTCCTATACACACACATGGCTGTCTACATTGTCATTTCAGTCCATGTTTGGACACTCATTAGACACAAATGTTCACACACTCCCCATTTGTTTCACTGTCACAGAGAACACAAATGTTCACACACAACTTCACCCATGTAGTATCACATACCATGCTCACAACTCACAGTTTTCACACACTACACACTCATGTTGATCACTCACACCCTATCCACAGATTCTACATACACACACATGTGACACAACCACCACTATCATGTAGTAACACATGGTACACACCCTCACTCTCACACACAATGTTTTTCCAATCATTCATATATCCCTATCACACATTCATGCCTATATCACTCTATGTTTCACTCACTGCCACCTTAAACACTCCACACATCACTGTTCACAAATTCCCTTGTATCACACATGCTCTCATGTGTCCACACACATTTTCAATCTAAGTCTTAAACACATGGTCACACATTCACACTATCCTCCTATTTTCAAGATCCCACATTCATACAATGCTCTACACACACACCCACATGTTACATGTACACCTAGACTCACACACACATATACCCCCATACACATAAACATGTATACTCTCTTTATCACTATATGTTAATATATATATTTTGCCTATGGCCTATGGCCTATAGCCTATGGCTTCTAGCTTATGTTTATGGCATGAATGCCCAGTCAATATGTGTTGTTGGCTTGTATAGCCCAGTTTTGATGTGTGCTTGCTAGTCTAGGCTTGGTTAGGCCTAGTGAGACTTGACTAGACTAGGATTGACCTAGTTTGACTATTATAGTCGACTTGGGTCGACCCAGAGTTGACCAAGTTTGACTTGGACCTAGTTTGACCTAGATAGTTAACCAAGTTTGACTTAGAGTTGACTTTGACCTAGATTGGCATAGAAATCATGTAGATTGCATCATAACCATCTTTTGCCTTGTTTTAAACATATTATAACCTGTACTATTCTATTTAGGACATTGTGACTCCGGTGCAGACATCTGATATTACACTACTCTTTTCAGAGTATCAGGCGAGTACATTCTCTGATAGTTCTTTCATTTATTTGCCAGTTACTGTATTTCAGTTCTATTTAGTTTTATGTGATTCTCTGATACCACACGTATGGATATTTCTGGATTCATGTATGCGACACACTCACCATTTTATCTGGCCTCTATTACTGGAATCACTAGAATCATTCCAGAATCTATTTCTGGAATCATCATATTTTGGCTGGACTCATCTCGATTCTCGTGTCGAATTCTGGATTTATTTGTATTGCGGGGCGGGGAAATATTGAGTAAGACATGTAGACATACCCCAAATCTGGAATCTTCCAACGGGAATCTACTGGAAGCATAGCCATCTCTCGCCTGATCAGTGAGAGGTGTGCCTGATTACCTACAGCCGTTTACATGTCGATCTCAGTATTTTAAAACACACTATTAAAGTATAGCTGGTCTCACCTGGATTCTTGATCACTACCTAGAATCATCTTGTACTGGATTCATCTTGTATTAGATTCATCTCGTACTGGATTTACATAGGATTACACTTGTTTTACATTTACTGCCTGGACTCATTATGTTACCTTAGTTCAGCTAGATTTATTTTACAGTCTTTATTGCCATCATTCTTCTCTTGTTTTAGTTACTTACTTTCCTTGTATCTTATCTGTTCTCTATACCATCACCTGTATATAAACTGCCATATTCATCAATAAAACTGTCTATAACTGCTTATAGTTCTCTGTCATTTACTTGGGTTTTCTTGATGAGTTATACTTGTTCCTGTCCTGACTGGACCTGTTGTAAATTTTACAGATGACTGCCCTGAGGACACATGCCCTACATATTACTGTGAAGATAGTTTAGCTACCTATGGCCCCGACACTCAGGAGTGATCTGGAGTTTAGCTAGTTGTCATATTTTAGCTTTCATATTTTAGAACTGGAGCTGTATATAGTTGAGATTTGTAGTTGAGATTTTCTGAGATTATATTATTAGTTGTTGGTTTTAGTCTGTTATTAGTCATAGTTTTAATCTTCTGTGCTATCTTATCGTTCTTAGACTGTGATTGAGATTCATTATATCTATACTTGTCCTCCGTTCGGAGTTGAGATTTGACAAGTACATTATATAACTGCGTGATTGGTTGGTTAGATAGTGACCTAGAACAGCGTTCTACCACCGACACTGCGACGTAGGCTGGACGTTGTTACGTGCTCGTACCCTCACAGTGGGTGCGGGTCGTGACACGTTTTTAGTGGTGGCCCATGCAGGTCGATAGTCGCATTAGTGCGATATCGTGGTAGTACGACGACTTAGTTGTACTGCTGCGAGCCTGCGATAGGATTAAGAGATAGGCTTTAACGGAGAGGTACTCAATCACAGTTAGGAAAAATTATGCTTTAATTCATGCCATCTACATATCTTACTGATTGTCTTCTTTGAGATAAACTGTCCTTCTTTGATTTTATCGATTCCTGCTCAGTATTGACTTCCTTTTCGATCTGTCTTCAGGATGGTGGAGACACGATCACATCGCTCTGGTATAGTAGCCGCTGCAGAGGGGTCTGCCACCTCTCACCTTCAGTAGCCAGCCCCTGATACCGCAGCCCCAGTCATGCCAGCTGGGGTGGGTGTTTCAGCAGCTTTCGGAGGAGCACCTCCATCAGCTGGGAGGCAGAGTCCGGTGCTTCCCGAGATCCTTCCACCGCAGCAGCCTCCACCTGCGGGGATGGTAGATGCTGCTCATCTATTCTCTTTCGTGGAGAGGATTCTAGCGTCTCATCAGCAGCAGCAGCAGCGACAGACTACCGATTTCCGTCAGGGGATTGATGAGGCCCATCAGCTAGTTCGTACTACTGTGGAGATGGTGACTGCTCAGAGGGAGCAGCAGCAGCCTCGTCGAAAGGAGAAGGATATACAGGACTTCCAGAAGATGCATCCCAGAGAGTTCCTGGGCACTGAAGGCATTCATTATGCAGACGACTGGATAGAGCATATCGAGAAGATATTCAGGATGGCAGAGATACCAGATCGACTCCATATCGAGGCGGTGGGTAGTCAGATGCAGGACTTAGCCCGTGCGTGGTACCAGACAGATCCCAGGGTGGGAGTTGAGGGCCAGACTTGGGCCCAGTTCAAGGAACTGTTCAAGGAGCAGTTCTTTCCTGATGTGGCCTTGGGAGGCAGAGAGGCACAGTTTGAGGGTCTGGTTCAGGGAAACCAGACAGTAGCTGAGTACGCTGGGGAGTTTTGTCGATTGGCCCGGTTCATAGATGACTTGACTGAGAAGACGAAGGCGAGGAAGTTCCGCCGGGGTTTGATTAGGGAGGTTCGGTCGCTGACTAAGAGCGACCGGAACGCTACCTATGCAAAGATATTTTTTGGAGCCATGGCAGCGGAGGACGACCTGGGGTTGAAGTTGAAGAGGGGTCGTGACTTCCAGAGTGGTAGCAGCAGCGGAGGCCAGGCTAAGAGGCCTCACGTTCAGATTCAGCAGACCCGAGCACGAGTGATGGTTCAGCAGGTGCTGCATCAGTATCTAGGTCAGGACCCGAAGACGATCAGTTGTTCCTACTGCAGGAAGTTGGGACACACCAGGGAGCAGTGTAGGAAGAGGCTGAAGTTTTGCTATTCCTGTGGGTCGGAAGCCCACCAGAAGATAGACTGTCCCTTTGCACCTCCTTTTGAGGGAGCTAGGCCACCTGTAGCTCAACACCAGAGGGGTGGAGCTTTTGCGATGGCGGTCGAGGAGACCGACGCTGTAGGTGATGGGTTAGTAGGTTTGTCCTTCTCATTCTTCCTCCCCACTTTCCTGTGTGATTCCATTAGTACCTGCCAGGATATTGTTTTGATTGCTAGATAGTGTAGCTACCCCGTTCAAGACTGTGAAATCACGACCAGTAGGATTGTGTTGCTTCGACCTTGATTTGCTGGGGGTTTGAACTAGTAGGGATACGATCATTTTAATTTCGGGGACGAAATTTTTCTAAGGTGGGTAGGATTGTAACACCCAGTTTTCCAGATAAGGGTAATTTTGAAATTTTGTAATTATAATTATTATTTATTGATATTCATTTCATATTATGATTTTTGGTGATTTTTATTAATTTTTAAACTATTTTAAAACTGGTTTAAGTCATGACTTATGATTTTGATGTGCTGCCAGTGAAACCTGAGAGACTGCATGACTAGAGCCTAACCATGTCATTAGGATAATTTAATTATCATTTTTAGCCTAGGGGTAATTTGGTCATTTTGACATATTTGAATTATTTGGTGATTTAATGAATTGGTGAATTCTAGTTTGACTTTGACTTGCTGAGACCTAGTGGACTAGCCTAGAACCTAACCCTAGCTATGGTAACCCTAGTCTAACTTGAGTTAACCTATTTTAGTCATTAGAGAATAGTTTTAGAATGATGGGATTTGGTTTAGTGAAATTAAGTCATGGCTTGTGGTTTCATGAAATGACTTATGGCTTAATTATTTAATTGATCATGACTTTAAAAGAGTAATGCTACAGTTACAACCAAATGCTTACAATCCTTTTACAACCTTCACCCATTGCTGACATGTGGGCCATGGCCCACATGTCAGCAAATGGGTGAGTGGTTGTAAGAGAGTTGTAAGGATTTGGTAGTAGACTTAGCATTATTGTAAGCCCATGGGCCATTTAGTGAACCCTAACCCTAATTTTTGAGCTTATAAACAGCCACATAGGGATCCCCACCCTATATAAACACTTATTCATTAGGGCTTGCCTCTTTTTATCATTCCAACACTTGGAGAAAAGAAAGGTATTTTTCCCCTTCCAAAAATTCCTATTTTATTCATTTGATCTCCTTTTTCATCCTAGTCTTTTGCATTGGGTTCTAATTTAAGTTTATGGACTGTTGGTGGAGAGCTATTTCAGTTTGGGATTAATTTGGAGCATTTGGCCATCAAGAAGAACACCCCCCATTTGAAGCATTTTCTTGCAAATTGCACCTATAGGTAAAATCCTTTAAATTGCATTATTATTTTGATTTCTTTGCATAATAGGCTAGGTTTAGGTGTCCCCTAGCTGTACCTCAAATTTGGGAGGATTTCGTGTCCGTTTGGTGTCCGTATCGGATAGGTGTCATAGTGTATGTTAGGTGTTCGACGAAATGCCTCAATGGATTGAATGTTAATGTTTTTCAAAACAAATTACATATTTGGAAAGCTTATTATATGTAGATTGTGTATGTATATGTCTGAGCACGAATCGAGGTGGTTTTGGTGTCCAAAATGGACACGCAACTCGTGCACGACACTGCGCACAGGCCCGTACGGCTGTCCTGCTGTTCGAGTGTCCTAGCGGACAAGACACAGCACCCCGACACCTGAAAATTGGTGTGTGGGTGCGGGCACTGACTGACAGGACCCCCACAAAATTTTGTGGGTCCTCGTTGTCTGTGCACGAAGGAAACGAGGATGTACTGTCTTGTGCCTGCTCGTGCACGCTGTGCGCGTCCCCTGCATTTTGAGGCTGACACAGGACACGACACTTCACTAGGACACGTGGAATTTGGCAAGGTGATGGGTCCCATGTCTGACTAGACCCTCACCAAGTTTCGTGGCACTTGGTTGCAAGTCGAGGAAGTTCTCGAGCTCGTATCGAAATTCCTGACACGCACATACACGAAATTCAAGCCACTGATACGACTTTGAAACTAGGACACAACACATCTTGGGGTTCGTGCAGGCACTTGGACACGTCCCCCTAGTCTAGGTGGACATGTGTGCACGGCTACGTTGTTTTCCATAAATAAATTCTCTTTATTTATTGTGTTTCTGGGAAAATTACAACTGTGGGAATCTGATCTAGAAGACGATCACTTTATCCCTTGGACTATGCGAAGAAGAAAAGCTCTCAAAATTTTGACAGTAGATAACTTTGTATCTGTACAATGAATGAGAAAAAGAACCCTATTTATAGAGTCAAAAATAATAACTGAAAGGATAACTGTCTTCACAGCCTGTGCCTAGTTGAAAATCACGCAGGATTTAACATACGCAAGGTTGTGAGCAGTTACTGGACGTGGCCTGTAACTGTTGGACACATGGCGATCATGCATGATTCGTGTGCAAGTTACAGGACACGCAGGCGAGAGATCAGTGGCATGGCTGCCACGTACTCCAATTTGATAAAATCCACGCAGACTTTGTTGAAGACAAAATCCACGCAGATTCGGAGTAGAAAGCTTCAAAATCCACGCAAACTTGGGGCAGGAAGCTTCAGGATCCATGCAGACTCGAGGCAAAAAGCTTCAAAATCCACGCAGACTTGAGGAAGAAAACTTCAGAATCCACGCAAACTTGAGATGAAGATCTCACAATACACGCAGACTTGAGATAAGACTGCCAGCTGTCTCGATCCGACGTGCCTTGACTGACACAAAATCTCTGACAGTGATTACTTTTGTCAGTCACATTAAATGACAAGAAGCTCTTTTGGTATGCCAACTTGACGAAGGCTGAGTCTTGTTGAAGAAGATTTCGAAAATCACGCAAAAGTCGGCTGTGATCTCTCGAGTTCTGTGAATACGTGGCATGCGAGGAGACATTCTTCGACTGTCGTGCTGTCAGTCATAATGAAATTTCTGACAAATGATGAGCTGTCACCCAGCATGACTTTTTTAATATTGTCCTGATCAACTCAGCGTGACTTTTGGACCTTGTTCTGATCAACTCAGCGTGACTTTCATTTTTTAGGCCTACAAAACCCCCTTCAAAGTTTTCGAAAAATGATAAATTATTTCAAAATACTTTGAAATCGAGATGTTAAAAATAAATTTAGTCACGCTGAGATGACTTTAAAGAGATATTTATTCCTGAATGATTGGACTGTTGGGATTCTGTGCAGTTAAGATCCCGTATCAATCTCATAAATCGAGGCAAATCATGATGGGTCGTTTGGAATTCTTCATAAGCCTATAAATAAGCCATAGATTACTTCTTTCTTTCTTTACTTGCATTTGAAAGAGAGAACCCACAGAAGAGAACTTCATCTTCTCCGACGAACTCCTTCCTCTCCGACTTCTTCTTCTCCTTTTTCAGCAGCAATGGCTCCCAAAAAAGTTGATGCTCAAGCCAAGGGGAAAGCCCCTGCGACTTCGTCGCGTGCCACAACTGACAGACTTTCTCGACAAGAAGTCCCGCAAGCTCCTATGCATCGTAAGTGATGGGAGAACACGAACTGTCGAAGACGATGAAGATGAACTCCACATAGAATTTTTTTAGGATCTTAAGATAATAAACTTCAGAAATATATCCCCCCTTCTTAGGGCAAAGAATATTTAATAAAGTATGCCCCCTCTTTAGGGTCGGCCATACTTCACATCTTCGTGTTTACGAAGCTCTGTGTTTCACGCAAAGGAGCATGGCTTTCATGACTCTGCGTGACCTTTCATGTTGGCAGAAACGTCACATGTTGAATTATTCACGCAGACTTCTGATGATTCTGCATAATTTTTCACATGTTGGCAGAGATGTCAATGTTGAATTATTCACGCAGTCTTCTGAGAGTCATCTTCTGGATAGATTAGTCTTGATCTGTCAGCGTATTTTTGTCATTTTCACTTAAATGTGATTCTGGCAATGATGCGTGACTTTCATCTTAATCTGTCTGGACTTTGCGTGAATTAATCATCCGCGTGAATAAATCACTCAGCATGTCATGGTAGTATATCCATATAGAATCTGCGTGACTTTTGAAATTTCTTTCAAATACTGTAATACACGCATAGACATAAATATATCTGACTTTGTCTTCTGTCATTTTCTGTAGTGAACATCCGAAGCGAAGAAGCAGAATATGAAGGGTGTTTGAGTTTCTCATTTAAGCATGATCTATCTCATGTACAATTCCCTCAATTTGATCTTCCTGAAGCAAGACTATCATTATTGGCCAATCAAGATCATACCACTTTACTCTGCTTAATGAATGGACAACCCTTTCAGAGTCTGGATCTGGTATCCCACAAGAAACCAACATTCTTGTTTGGAGATGCCATAGCACAGAAATCTCAGCCGAAGGGCATAAGAGAGAAGATGTGCTTCTACTTCGAAGGGGATGTGAAACAACCCATGTACTGGCCAAAGGTTTCCAGGGGTTTGTCAATTATGAGACTTATGCATGCCAGCTACCCGAGAAAGATGTCCTGGTATTTGACAGAATATCAGCAGGCGAAGGCAAGCCGTATTATTTATAGGAAAGAAGGATTTTTCAGAGCCCCAGAAGACCATGTATCAGTGTTTCGGGGTTTGAAGCCTGGATGCATACCACCTGAAGACTCAGCCATATTGATGCCGTTCAGGATGCCCATTTTCATAAACGAATTCATGTCCAACAAGAATGCATTCAATCCGACCGATTCGATGCCGAGGATGAACGGTCTAATGAATCAGGAGAATGTGAGATGGAAGACTTTAGTCCACTGGGCTTTGGAGAATTTTGAAACTGAGCTGAAGAAGATAAATCTCTATGATGCCGTCGTCAATTCGTCCTACGGCTTCAAGCCTAACCCTTTTCTGTTCCTGGCTTTGGTTGAGAGGTACAACCATAGGACGGGAACCTTTATGACTCCAAAAGGAGAGATGGGCTTCGCCCTTCATGAGATGGAATATATCTCACACCTGCCTTCAGGCTTGCTGCCGTATGAGGAATATGTTCCTACGACAGAAGAGCTGAACTTTCTGTCAGAGAAGAACCCAGAGATGGTACATCTATTTGAAGAGATGATGTGCCATTTTGGCACATGTACTCTATATTACAAGGGTTCCAAGGATGAAGCTGGCAACCACATTCAGAAGTGGATGTCCTACCTTTTCATGAACCGTGAAAAGGATGATAAGAAAATAAACGAGAAGAGATGGTACCAGATCAGTAACTTCAAACCTCTCTCTGAAGGTGAAATCATTTATCTGCTGGAGAAATATGATTGCAAGGATTTCACTACTACTGAAGACTGGTACGAGTTCAAAGCTGGCACCACTTTCAGCTCTTATGTAAGACAGAGTGGAAAGAGTCTGTCGAAGAACGGTCATCTGGCCGGATTCCTATCCCTGTGGTTAAGAAGATTCATCGTTCCTGGCTCCAGCTCCTTGAACAGGATACACAGAGGCGTTATCTTTGCAGCGGTGCGCCTTGTGTATGGTTACAAGCTGGATTTATTATCGGCGATAACCTGTAGACTGAATGCGGGTCTTCGGAATTTTGTCACCAACATGCTGTCTACTCAGAGGATGATGACTGAAGAATTCCCAAGGATAGAGATGCCCTTCACGTATCTTTATGGTTGGCTTCTCCTTCATCATGATGGTCTGATACCTCCAGGGGCAGGAGGAAGTAGCAGTCTTTTTCTGGAGAGGTACTCTGGAGAGACGTTCTGGAAAGTTCACACCCTTCCAGAATGCAGAAATGTCTTGAATCGGGCATCACATTGGTCTATCGAATGTGTCCCTCCACCACAGGGCTATGAGAGTATGCCCTTAAATATGATGGACGGAGATATGGGGAACAGGTTAGACGATGTAACCTTTCAATGGTTGCAGAGGATCCGGCCTTCTCATCTAGTATACCGTCACGAAGAAATGGCATATCTGGAGCCATATTTACCAAGCCGATTTGCCAGACGATTCGGATATGACCAACTCCACGTTGGAAGCGCCACCACTTGTCTATCTGCTCGTGGAGGGCTTATCGACGGAGCTCGTGCTTGGAGATATTTTGCGGCTAGGGATACAAAAGTTGTATTCTCTATGCCTAATCCTTTGTCTAGCTCGGGGCCAAAGATGCTTTACACATATGCTCGCTTCTATGTGTCGTCGAGCACCTTCAGGCCGAGTTTCAATCTAAAGACCTTTGTTGCGGAGGATGAATCGAAGAGGTCAAAGAAGAGGATTGTTATTCAACATTTCCCTCCGGAACCCGAAGATGAGATAACAGAGGTTGAACTGCTTTATGAATTATTTCAGGAAGGAAATTTTCCTGATGAAGTTCTCCCCCCTATATTTGTATCTCTTTCTAAGAGGAAGAGAAGCGATGATTCTGAGACTGTATCCAAGAGGAGTACTAAGTCTCCAACATCTAGGAAAAAGAAGAAAGGAGTCTCAGTGACGGCTACGTCATCTTTAGGCGGTATCTCAGTTGATGAGGACGATGCCGTTGATAAAGACGAAGAGACTGATGAAGACGACGCTCCTTTGATAAGGAGGTCGAGAGGCAAATATGTTAAGAAGTCCGTCAGCAAAATTAAGGGCAATAAACTCCTAGAAACGATCATGAGTGGAGGAGTTTTGCCAGAAATCAATGAAGCAGCTTCTACTGAGAAGACCGAATCTGATGGTATTCACCTTGCAACGGCTTCAACTGAACAGACTGAAGTAGAGTCTGTTCGAGCTCAAGAAACAACTGCTCCGACCACAAGTGGAGTAGCTATTGAACCCTCGGAGACGAGGATAATCCCATTTGAGCATGGGACAGAAGGCGTCATTCAAGCACTGGATGACCAGATTGATTACTCTGAAGAAGCAACAGCTCCGGAAGAAGCTACCAAACAGTCAGAAGTTCCTGAAATTCAAGCTGAAGAAAACATTTCTTTGGCCAGAGGCGATGAAGACGTGCCGGCGTCTGAGCTATCAGCTGCTGATGATCTGTTAAAGAATGTTTGTCAAGATATCATTCTTCGACCCGATATTCCAGAGACAACTGAACCGGCAGCCAATACCGAGCTTGCTATCGTCATTGTTCCAGAGACTCATGAAGATGTAAATATCATTGATTCTGAATCAGAAGTTCATCCTGAAGACGAAGAAGAAGAAGAAGCTGAAGGAGGAGAAGACTAGCATGCTGGCACTTCGACTCCTTATGATGCGGATAAAGTGAAGGGGAACAGAATGGAGCTTAGCCCTGAACCTGTTTAATCACCGAACAACACTGTAGCACCCAGTAATTCTGGAGCTGGAAGCAGCCATATAAAGCAGGTATCGGATACAATCATGGACCGGCTGCAAGAAGAAGCAAAACTCCCTCCACATACTGAATATGAACCTCAGCCAGGTAGAACTTTATTTTAGATTCTGTTTCCACTGTTTCTTTTTTTTCTGTAAATGCTGATTATATTTTACTTTAACTGTAGGAACTGCTGCAGCAATGAGTTCGACTCATGCTCCGCTTATCCAGGCTGATGCTGATGAAGGGAGTTCACACTTGCCAACTTCTCCGGTCGCACATACTTCTGTTCCAAGGATTCAAGCTTCTTCTTCCATGATGACAGCGACTCCTGGATTCGAGACTGGGCTAGCAAGAACCTTGGGAATGTATCCGGAGATCATTTATTCATATCTAGATACATATTCCAGACGCTTCTTGAAGGATAAAGCCATGCCCTTTTCTGATCTTCGAACTATGGTCAAGTTCCCACTGATGGCGTTGCGACATGCTGGTTGCGAATCTCATTGCATCTTCTTCGAACATCTCCTAGATGAGTTAGAAGTAACTATCCGAAAATACTGGGAGACCAAGAAGGAGGACATTCACTCTTTAACTGTAGCTGAGATTGATCAACTAGAGCATGAAGCACAATCCCAACAGGCAGCTCTCGAAGCATTTCTTGTCTCTTCTACTGAAAAATTAGTAGAAAAGGGTGAAGAAATATTAGCTGCTCGTCGAAGAGTAGAGTTTTTAGAGAAAGATAAAGCGTCCAAGACTGAAGAACTGAAGAAATTGAAAGAGGAATTAGCTCGTCTTCAAGAGCGTATTGCTGTCATAGAAACAGAGCAAGCTAATGTTGCTACTGTTTATATCTCTGAAGCCGAATGCTGTGAGACTCTTCAGAAGGAACGAGAACAGATGCAGGCGAAACAGATTGAAGAAGTCAATCGTCGCCAGTCTGCCGTCATTATTTTTGATGAACAGAATGTTACAATTGTGGCAGCAGAAAGAGTTAGAAAGACTCATGAAGAGAAACTGAATGCTGTTCTAGATCGTATTAGAGAGCTGATAACTCCAAATAAGTGAATCTCTTTTATTTTCACTTTCACTTGTATTTCATGTTTTGATTATGGAATGAATGAAAATCCTTGATCTGATTTTTGGTTTTGCTGTTTTGATAATGATAGATTCATAGAAAATATGTTCAGAGGTAAATAATACATGACATATTTCAGTAGAATAGAATATACAAACAAACTTTGTAATTCTATCAGATGATATTAAACCAGAAATGATCTTAGTTTAATACTGATTGGAAAAAATAGAATTCAGACATAAAAATATCTTTGAACTCAATTTTTTATGATCTTTAGACTCGAAAATCAAAAGACTAGATGAATGAACGGGTTAACCGTCAGATTATAATGAACGGACGAACCGTCGGATGGATGAACGGATGAACCGTCAAGTATTAATGAACGGACGAACCGTCAGATGAACGGATGAACCGTCAAGTATTTAATCACTTTTCAAAACAGTCAATTGGAAGACAGAATGTTGCAGTAGAAGTCACCGATACTCGTATCAGAATCCCAAGAAGTGGTACTAGAAGAATCAGATCTCTTATCTTCGTCAGATTCAGGATCTTCATGGATAATATTGATGAAAGGAGTAGGAGCAATATAGCCCAATCCGCATTTCGTCCTCCCATATTTCAGAGGAGGAATACGAACAGGCATTTTTCTTCCTTTTCCACTATTGAGGCCAGTCCTGAAGTCATAGCCCATATTTTTGATGATGTCTTTAGATTGCTGACTATAGCGACGTAGTTGTAATCTTCCAGTATCATCATTTTTGTCATCATCTTCTAAATCAGAAGGACTTTGGGGCCCTTTGTAAAAGAGTATTGGAATGTCTCCTGGCTTTCTGCTGGGAACTAGAAAGTATGAAGATTGTACAGGTTCTAGAGATATATCTGTATGAACAGTCTGTACAACTCCTATGGTTATTGTGCTCAAGTCATCTAACAAATGTAAATAACTATGAACATAATTACACACATCAGCGTACTGCAAAGATGGAGACTTTTCATTAAATGTAAAAGCAGCAATATTTACATTGGGAGAAGGCTGAGCCTTAGAGATTTTAGCCAAGTCAATGACTAAAGGGGAAGAAGAAGAATGAGAAGAAGCTTTGTTTCGATTAAGATCGATAACAAATAGCTCAGAAGAGGTGAGCTCCCTTGAAGCTTGAGATGGAAGAGTAATCCGCCCTCCAACTAGAATTAGCAGAGTATCCTGTGAAGATACAGGAACTGTAGTATGCCCACTAACAGGAATGATCATTGTATCTTGAGCAGACGAATGAGGCAACGGAGAGATCCGTCCACTCACTGGAATGATGAAAGAACCTTCTCCAGAGGGTTTGGGAGATTGTTGCTGAGTAGTTCGACCTTTAACAGGGATTATTAAAGTCTCACTTTGTGAATCCTCTTTCTCCATAGCTTGTATGACCCTTGTATACTCTTCTTTGTACATTCGGGAATCATTGAAATAAGCTTCAACCCCATGGAAGGGATTTATATCAGCAACTTCTTTTTGTACTCTTCCATTGCTATCAATGTACTTAAAACACTGATGAAGAGTAGAAGGCACCATATTATTTTCATGAAGAAAGGGCCTCCCAAGAAGAAGATTATAGGATCCCACGATCTCAATCACATAGAAAGTGACTTTGGATCTGAAATCGCCTATCTGAAGCTTCAGATGAATCTTTCCCAAAGGCTCGCTTCGGCTTTGATTGAATCCCAAGATGGTAGTAACCGTCTTAGAGAGCTTGTGAAGAGGGATTTTTAGTTCATCCAACAGACTCTTTGGCATTATGCTTATAACAGACCCTGGGTCAATGAGGATACGATCTATCTTCATCGTATCGATATAACCAGTGGAGTAGAGAGGCCGATCATGTCGATTATCCTCCAGTAGCATGTCGTCTTGTATAAAGGTGATATTTGGGATAATCTCCAATACACTGTTGCAATATAAGCAAGTGGCAGGTTCTGCATCTGGCTTCTTCAATTGTGCAAGACAAGAGTCTGCTTGAAGAAGTGCTTCACTTAACGTCTCCCGAGTTTCTTTAGAAAGACGTAGAAGTTCAAAGAGGGACATTCTAGCTGGAGTATTAGCAAGTTGAGCTAGAATGTCGAAGTTGTAAGGCTTCTGAAGCCCAAGAGGAGGAGACTTCTTGATTGGTTTATCAAACCGAGCCTGTTGTTTACCTTTCTCCAGAACTGTGGATTTAGGAGGAATAGGTTCAACTGGTGTAGTTGAAGGAACAGGTGCAGAAGATGATTCTTCTTCAGGAGGAACATTAGGAGCATCTTTATCAGCTGGAGGGATATCAGGAGTATCCTCAGGATTCTTGGAATAATCCTTTAGATAAGGTTTTCCTGTTCGAGTAGCAAGTGCTTCTTCCTTCTCTTTTGGCTCTGTGTCAGAGGTAGATCCAAGAGAAGTCATATGACATGACTTAATTTTTCCAGCCTTCTTGGACTTTCGAGAAGTAGTCTTTTGAGGAAAAGGAGATTCAAAATCTGCCACTAGATCAGGATGAATCCACATGATTTCTCCAGTTTCCAAAGTGATTGGCACTAATCCTTCAGATTGTGGAGGAGGAATATTCGCTATCTCAAGAGTTGCCTTGGGAATAGAAACTCTCCGAATTGCATAGAGACGACGTTGGAGGTGACGGTCTTCTCTTTTGGAGTAAGGGAGATAGCTCCAGATTTAATCATTTCTTGGATCTTTCCTTTCAGTACATAACATGTACGAATTGTGTGACCCAACATTCTGTGATATGGGCAGTATTTGGGATGATCTGTCTTACCAGCTTTATCAGGTTTCTTGATTTCAGGTAATTGTATTTTATTACCTTTCAGCAGACATTCAAAGATACCAAGGACATCGTCATCATCGAAAGAGTATTCTTCTTTGGGGCGAGGTGTTCTTGGTTGTTGAGTTGTAGAGGTAGGAGAAGTTTGAACAGTTGATGCATCTTTGCTCTGAAGATTAACTTCAAGAGTTTCTTTTCCTTTGCGAGCATTATTTTTATTGTTAGTACCTTGACCTGTTTCTTTGGGAGTCGTCTGCACTCCTAAACCTTTGAAGGTTTCAGCACTAATTTCTGTAGCCTTGGCACTAATTATGAAAGAAGGCCAGTCTTGGAATTGGGTGGATCCTGTCACATGCTGATGATTGGCAACAAGTTTGATTTGTATGTGTCGATGGTGACAGCATCAGGAGTTCCAAGAGGCATCTTCAGAGCTTCTCTTCAAAACCGTTCAATGTAATCTTCTGTAGTTTTATTATTTTTCTGCTTGATTCTAATAAGAGCAGACATAGTCATGTCATTGAGCCCTTCATAGAACCGTTCAAGAAACATCTGTTTGAAACCGGCAAATGAAGTAATGCACCCATCTGGGAGACTTCTATACCATTCATAAGCAGTTTCCTTGAGACATCCAATAAACACCCGAGTAAGAAGGGCGTCACTTGGTTGCAATTGATCAGTCATCACTTCAAAGTGATTAATAAACTGACTTGGAGAAGAGGTTCCATCATAGAATGAGATAGTAGGAGGTTTGTATTTAGGAGGATATGATACTTGCTTCCATTCTATCGGGTAAGGTTGCTTGATGCCTAACCTTTGTAAACCATCTTTCTGTTTGAATGCCTCGAATTGAGTTTTGAGATTCCTCAATTCTTCATTAACAACTCCAGAAGATTGTGGAGTTGTAACTCGTAGAGAATAGTTAGGAGGAGGAACAGCATTGTAAGCACTACCCCCAGCTCCAGAGAGACTAGGATTTGGTTGAGCTGGTCCAGGAGTATTGGATTGTACTGCTGGAGGAACTTGTACTGGACTTATATCAGTGTCAGTTGGTAAGGCATCTGATATATTCTGTCGATTCTGCAACTGAGCTGTCATGAGTTCATACATCGACTTCATAGTATCAGCCATAGACTTCATTTGCTGTTCCAAAGAAGCAATTCT
The DNA here is from genome assembly GCA_029216955.1 of Iris pallida. Lineage (NCBI taxonomy): Eukaryota > Viridiplantae > Streptophyta > Magnoliopsida > Asparagales > Iridaceae > Iris > Iris pallida. Next base: position 3,073,321 of record JANAVB010008400.1, read on the forward strand.
TTGGTCCTGAGGAGTCACCGAAAAGGAAGGTTCATTGTTCAATTCAGTATTCCCATCCACCATATATGTAGTGACTGTACGAGGGATTATTGATGAATTAGTGGATGTTGTATGCTCTGAATCACTGCTTCGTGCATCAAAATCATTTAAAGGAGAACTACCCCCAGTAGGAAGAGGTGGGAAATTAGATTCTCCTAGAAATTCAGAATCATCTTCAGAGATCAAATTTCTTTGACTAGAAGCTAAGACTCTTGCTCTGGTGTTTCTATATACTCCATCTGGACTATCAGCTCTACCTCCAGCATCCCGAGAGGTCATGTTAACAGAAGCAAACAAAGGCTCATCTTCATCAGGCATAGGTTCACACTGAATCCGATTGAAGACAGATTGTCGTTTAGTTTGACATCTGCATTGCATTGTAACTCTTGGCTGGAAGTCACATTCAGCATGATCTTTTGACACAGAATTACTCCTTCTCTTCTGTTGAAGATATTCTCGTAAATCTGTTTGTGAAGATTGAGGAGTATATTTCCTGTTCTTGGTTCTTGATGGCTCTTGATTATATAAAGAATGATTAATATGAGCCACATAGTTTCTAGCATACTCTGCATCTGGATCTTTTATCCTTGTTTCCAACTGATGTGGTTTCTTAACACCAGAAGTGCTAAGTTTTGTTCTTAGATCAATTGGAGGTGACACATTAGTTTTGGAAACTTGGAGTTTTCCTTCCATTGATCTAGATATTTGCAGAGAAGGAAAAATAGAACCATCCCTTGGATTAGGAGTTGGTAACAAACCCTCTTTTATGGACAAATTCTGTGCCCAATTTGAAGAAGTCATAGAAGAAGACATTACAACATGTTTCTTCTTAGACTCATTCAAGGTTTGAGACATAGAATGTCCAGAAGGAAGAGTAGTCAAAAGACCATCTCCTTTTCTTTGACTAACAAAATTGTCAGTCAAAGCTGTTCCTGAAGTAAAAACTACAGGAGCAGAAGGAACAACTAAAGAGTTATTCCTTTTCGAAGGGACTTTGTGTGGAAGACCACCCCCAGTTCTAGTAGAACTTGGCAAAGAAGAAGAGATAGCTAAAGAGCTATTCTTCTTAGATGAAATACACGCTGAAAAAGACTTGGTTAAAGAACCAGTACTGTTAGCGTGACTTTTAACTTTGGAAGTACAAACTGGAACAGACTTGGCTAAGGAACCAGCGCTGTTAGCGTGACTTTTAGGGGTGAAATTGCACGCTGGAGCAGATTTGGCTAAGGAGCCAGTACTATCAGCGTAACTTTTGATTTTGGAAATACACACTGGAACAGATTTGATTAAGGAGCCAGTACTGTCAGCGTGATTTTTGGTTTTAGAGAGACACGCTAGAACAGATTTGGCTAAGGAGCCAGTACTGTCAGCGTGACTTTTAGAGTTGAATTTGTACGCTGGAACAGACTTGGCTAAGGAGCCAGTACTGTCAGCATGACTTTTGAATGCTGTCATCTTCGAGCGCACAAGAGTGTGCGTGCTTGCAGTAGAGTTCTTGCCAGTGTTAGGAGTAGACACTGTGGCAGAGACTTCACCATTGACTACCAACTGATTCTTAGGGACATAGACAGAGTGTCCCTTCGACTTGGCAGTGATGATGGAGGCTGAAGTAGACTTGCCACTCTTAGCCCACTGCATTTCTTCATAGGCGAGTTGATCGAATTAGATCGTCATCACCTTCTTCATCGAGCCGATTGACGAAGTGTCGCATTGAGTTGTTGCCATCTCAGAAGAGGAGATGGTTTTCCCCAGCAGAGTCGCCAATTTGTTTTCTATAAATAAATTCTCTTTATTTATTGTGTTTCTGGGAAATTACAACTGTGGGAATCTGATCTAGAAGACGATCACTTTATCCCTTAGACTATGCGAAGAAGAAAAGCTCTCAAAATTTTGACAGTAGATAACTATGTATCTGTACAATGAATGAGAAAAAGAACCCTATTTATAGAGTCAAAAATAATAACTGAAAGGATAACTGTCTTCACAGCCTGTGCCTAGTTGAAAATCACGCAGGATTTAACATACGCAAGGTTGTGAGCAGTTACTGGACGTGGCCTGTAACTGTTGGACACATGGCGATCATGCATGAGTCGTGTGCAAGTTACAGGACACGCAGGCGAGAGATCAGTGGCATGGCTGCCACGTACTCCAATTTGATGAAATCCACGCAGACTTTGTTGAAGACGAAATCCACGCAGATTCGGAGTAGAAAGCTTCAAAATCCACGCAAACTTGGGGCAGGAAGCTTCAGGATCCATGCAGACTCGAGGCAAAAAGCTTCAAAATCCACGCAGACTTGAGGAAGAAAACTTCAGAATCCATGCAAACTTGAGATGAAGATCTCACAATACACGCAGACTTGAGATAAGACTGCCAGCTGTCTCGATCCGACGTGCCTTGACTGACACAAAATCTCTGACAGTGATTACTTTTGTCAGTCGCATTAAATGACAAGAAGCTCTTTTGGTACGCCAACTTGACGAAGGCTGAGTCTTGTTGAAGAAGATTTCGAAAATCACGCAATAGTCGGCTGTGATCTCTCGAGTTCTGTGAATACGTGGCATGCGAGGAGACATTCTTCGACTGTCGTGCTGTCAGTCATAATGAAATTTCTGACAAATGATGAGCTGTCACCCAGCGTGACTTTTTTAATATTGTCCTGATCAACTCAGCGTGACTTTTGGACCTTGTTCTGATCAACTCAGCGTGACTTTCATTTTTTAGGCCTACACACGTGTCTCCACGTGGCCTGTGTCGTGTGATAGAACCACGTGCACGCGTGCACGAGGATTGGGAAATCCTGTTTTCAGATACGGTATCAAATTTGTTTTGGACACCCTGTGTCCTGATTCTTGGACTCGTGGGTGTCCCATTGGACACGAGGGATATGTCCCTACGCCTGTACACCATGTTTTTCTATTTTCTGACTCGAATTTGGCCTTGGATATCGGGTTCGAAACTCTGATACACTGTTTCAGTTTACTGTTTTTTTTATGTTGATTCAAGGATTCAATTCAATTCAAATGAGTTCATACATACCTGGGTTGATGTTAGTTTCAATATTGGTTTCATATAGGGTTCTCAACTGAACTTTAAACTCTGATTTCCTGTGTTAATTGTGATTGAATGAACTGTCATATTGGAACTGTTCTCAAATCCTGAGATTGGGTCACCTATTTAGACTGATATTTGATGTTTTAATCACCGTTTTGAATCATCTACAAGTGTATTAATACTGCCAGTTGATTCCATGTTAGATTAGGTTGTGTTGAGTTAGGATTGGCATTGGAGAATTGGGTTTTTCGAATTTAGTTTGGTTTTTGTGTTAACTGTAGTGTTCATGCCTACATTATGTTTTCTTTTCAAATCTTTTATAGGTATGTTGATGTTTATTTCATGTTTGGGTGATTGGAGAAAGGTTTGTGTTTGATTTGGGATTTCGAAATTCAAAGAACAAGGCTGTGAACTGATGAGTTCACTGATATGTTCCTTTGACTGATATTGAATAACTGAGATTGAATAACTGAGATTTTAGCTTGATTTTGGGTTTCTTGAATTGAGTTTCATATCACTAAACCTGGGATTAATGACATGTGGTGTTTATATTGATTTATGTAAGTGGATTCCTTCCTTAACAACTGTCACCCTACATACCACATTGACACACACACACAAAAAAAAAACTGATTTTCTGAACGCCTATCTAAACTGCCAAATACCGGGAACATGTGCACATTATTCCTCACTCCTGTCACAGGGATTTGATTAGTTAGCTACTGATTCATTTGACCCATGCACACAAGGTTATCACTCACTATCTGAATTCACACACATTGCTCTATAACACACACACACACGCATTGTCACATTACCTATGTTCCATGTAAACCCTGTCCTATACACACACATGGCTGTCCACATTGTCATTTCAGTCCATGTTTGGACACTCATTAGACACAAATGTTCACACACTCCCCATTTGTTTCACTGTCACAGAGAACACAAATGTTCACACACAACTTCACTCATGTAGTATCACACACCATGCTCACAACTCACAGTTTTCACACACTACACACTCATGTTGATCACTCACACCCTATCCACAGATTCTACATACACACACATGTGACACAACCACCACTATCATGTGGTAACACATGGTACACACCCTCACTCTCACACACACTGTTTTTCCAATCATTCCTATATCCCTATCACACATTCATGCCTATATCACTCTATGTTTCACTCACTGCCACCTTAAACACTCCACACATCACTGTTCACAAATTCCCTTGTATCACACATGCTCTCATGTGTCCACACACATTTTCAATCTAAGTCTTAAACACATGGTCACACATTCACACTATACTCCCATTTTCAAGATCCCACATTCATACAATGCTCTACACACACACACCCACATGTTACATGTACACCTAGACTCACACACACATATACCCCCATACACATAAACATGTATACTCTCTTTATCACTATATGTTAATATATATATTTTGCCTATGGCCTATAGCCTATGGCTTCTAGCTTATGTTTATGGCATGAATGCCCAGTCAATATGTGTTGTTGGCTTGTATAGCCCAGTTTTGATGTGTGCTTGCTAGTCTAGGCTTGGTTAGGCCTAGTGAGACTTGACTAGACTAGGATTGACCTAGTTTGACTATTGTAGTTGACTTGGGTCGACCCAGAGTTGACCAAGTTTGACTTGGACCTAGTTTGACCTAGATAGTTGACCAGGTTTGACTTAGAGTTGACTTTGACCTAGATTGGCCTAGAAATCATGTAGATTGCATCATAACCATCTTTTGCCTTGTTTTAAACATATTATAACCTGTACTGTTCTATTTAGGACATTGTGACTCCGATGCAGACATCTAATATTACACTACTCTTTTCAGAGTATCAGGCGAGTACATTCTCTGATAGTTCTCTTATTTATTTGCCAGTTACTGTATTTTAGTTCTATTTAGTTTTATGTGATTCTCTGATACCACACGTATGGATATTTCTGGATTCATGTATGCGACACACTCACCATATTATCTGGCCTCTATTACTGGAATCACTGGAATCATTCCGGAATCTATTTCTGGAATCATCATATTTTGGCTGGACTCATCTCGATTCTCGTGTCGAATTCTGTATTCATTTGTATTGCGGGGCAGGAAAATATTGAGTAAGACATGTAGCCATACCCCAAATCTGGAATCTCCCAACTGGAATCTATTGGAAGCATAGCCATCTCTCGCCTGATCAGTGAGAGGTGTGCCTGATTACCTACAGCCGTTTACATGTCGATCTCAGTATTTTAAAACACACTATTAGAGTATAGCTGGTCTCACATGGATTCTTGATCACTTTCTAGAATCATCTTGTACTGGATTCATCTTGTATTAGATTCATCTCGTACTGGATTTACATAGGATTACACTTGTTTTACATTTACTGCCTGGACTCATTATGTTACCTTAGTCCAGCTAGATTTATTTTACAGTCTTCATTGCCATTATTCTTCTCTTGTTTTAGTTACTTACTTTCCTTGTATCTTATCTGTTCTCCATACCATCACCTGTATAGAAACTGCCATATTCATCAATAAAACTGTCTATAACTGCTTTATAGTTCTCTGTCATTTACTTGGGTTTTCTTGATGAGTTGTACTCGTTCCTGTCCTGACTGGACCTGTTGTAAATTTTACAGATGATTGCCCTGAGGACACATGCCCTACATATTACTGTGGAGATGGTTTAGCTACCTATGGCCCCGACACTCAGGAGTGATCTGGAGTTTAGCTAGTTGTCATATTTTAGCTTTCATATTTTAGAACTGGAGCTGTATATAGTTGAGATTTGTAGTTGAGATTTTCTGAGATTATATTATTAGTTGTTGGTTTTAGTCTGTTATTAGTCATAGTTTTAATCTTCTGTGCTATCTTATCGTTCTTAGACTGTGATTGAGATTCATTATATCTATACTTATCCTCCGTTCGGAGTTGAGATTTGACAAGTACATTATATAACTGCGTGATTGGTTGGTTAGATAGTGACCTAGAACAGCGTTCTACCGCCGACACTGCGGCGTAGGCTGGGCGTTGTTACGTGCTCGTATCCTCACAGTGGGTGCAGGTCGGGACAAAACTCTAGACGCATACATGGGGATAGGAATTTTGTTTCTCAAAGACTTTCGTTCTTGCCAGAAATATGTTGTGAAGGAGGTTCGGCTCATGCATCCCTCCGTGTTATGAGTGCTGATGATGGCAAGCTATACAATTTGAAGCCTATGCGCCCCGGTCATCTATGCGTCTCTCTTCCATATGTTGTGGACTCATATACATTGCTTCCCAATGAACCTAAAATGAGTCCACGTGATAAAAAAACTCAAGACCTAAGTTTTGGGTGTTCCCATGTACATAAAATAGGTCAACGAGTTAAGAAACCAACTCTCCCATGCATGGACTTTGTCCAGTCTCATAGAAAGGGAAATGAGGTTATACACCCTTCTATTGACTTGCGTGATATGTTTCGGCATAAGCGCAAATCAACAGAGGTGTCATCAGATACAGTTATTTCATGTCAAAGGCATTCATGTGCAAATATTTTTATCAATTGTTGCTACTCAAAGACAATTCATCAACCAATTAGGTGATCTGTCTTCACCAGACTACAACCCAACTCTCCGGATTTGTCGTGCCTTGGATGACAACTTTCGGATAACGAAGATGAGGTACAGGAGGCCTCGATCTATGCGACATCTAGCCAAAGTGACGATCAAGCCCCTTCATCTTCTTCATCTAAGGGAGGTCAAAGAGCTACTTTACCTGAGGGTGTCCCGTTCTCGATCTAGACATTCTTCTGGTGTACTCCAAGCTCCCGAACAAGATAATACTGGGGGTAGCATTCTTCCGGTATTCGACTATTCTACGTCTCAATCTGATGACAGAGTACCTCATATTTTAGAAGGAGATGATGTGGTTTCACAATCAGGGTCAAGCAGTACTAGTTCTAGTAATGCTTTCTTGCATACATCCCCATCTGGCAATCCATATACAATCGTTGTGTATGTGACTGGTAATGAAGAAGGTGATACTAGTGATCGATAAAGAACTGATACCTAGAGAGCATGCTACAAAATGTTATGGCGATGTTGCAGCAAATGCAAACAACCATGAACTTGCAAACAGCTCTACATCAATCTCATCCGTCAACTCAAACTCTTGCCGATCAAGATACAATGGGGGTGTCTTTCAACCCTAATCCATCACCCATAGTCGGGAATGCCTCTATGCCAGCATTACAACAAGCACAACCGGCTATCATACAGCCAACTCTTGTAAACCGATCGATTGATACTCTTGAAGTAGGGTATCAACGCTTGATTGGATGACATTACTTTGAAGGAGGAATTGCATCAAATGGGGATGCCACGCCCTTATCCTTCAAAATGGGATGATGTGGTTTATCCTCCAAAGTACAAACCTCAATCTCTGATTCCTTATGATGGAACAGGTTCCCCGAAGCAGCATTTGACATACTTTTACTCCCAGACCGTCCGTATACCAAGGAATGATATGCTATGGTCTAAATTATTCATTGGTACCTTGAAAGGTATAGCTTTTGAATGGCTCTGCAATCTACCCGACGGTTGTATCAAAACATTCAAAGACTTGGAGAAATTGTTCCTTACTAGATTCTATGAAGGAACAGGTGATGTCTCTATGTCAAAGCTTATGGCCATAAAGCAAGACAATAAAGAGCTAGCCCGTGAATTCATTGAATGGTTCAGGAGATTCTCGATGAAGTTGTATCCGGGACTCCTCAGTCAATACTAATTGACACATTTAGGGGTAACTTCTTACCACAGTCAGATTCTGCATTAGCCCGGGAGATTATAATGATTAGCGCCTTCATTGCTACTGCCGAGAAAGCTGAGGAATCGGTCCAGGTTCTGTATCTGATTGGGTTAAAATCACCTGAAGACAAAGGGAAGCGCCCCCAGAGCACCAACACTTCTGGGAAAACCAACAAAGGAAAGGAGTCTTTTACAGTGGATGTTTTTGCAGCTGCTTCCCAGCCTAAACAAAAAGGTCCAGTTGTCCCAAGGCCTAAGCCACACTATACCTTCAACGAAGCCCCCACGTTGGACATCTTCTAGGTACTGATAAAGGAAAACAAACTGCAACTACCTTCCCCTCGAAGGCCAGAGAAAGTAGGACGAATCAATGATCCGAAGTACTGCTTTTATCATCAGTATGCGCATCATCCTACGAAGGATTGCTACATACTAAAGAACCATATTCAGCAATTGTTGGATTCGAAGGCTATCACGTTGTACACAGATGAGAAACAAGTTTCTATAAATTTTCTTTCTTTCCAATTTGGAGACATCCTTATAATTGAAGTCCAAAAAGGTATTACCCCGATACTGAAGGCGACATTACAAGTCATCAATCTTCCGCCAGTCCAAGATCAGACGACCGGACTCGTACCACTCACTACTCAGCATGGTGAAGTCATGTGGATCCATCACGATCTTCTTGAAGATTTAGATCCAAAATTAACTTTGTCCACTTCCAAGAGTAAGAAGAAGAAGAGTAAATCATGCAATATGGTTAATGAAGCTCTAGTCGGAGAAACCAGATCAGGAAAAGCATACCTGCATGCCTCCAATCAAGATGAAGAAGATAATCCTTTTTTTCTGTAGCTCATGCTCCTAATCCACATGTCATTCAAGCTTCATCAGAATCAGGGCCATTAAAGCAGACTTCAGGAGAAAAAAAAAACAAAGAGGTAAGGTTCGACAAGTCTTTGAAGAAGTCTGCCCGCCTAGGACTTGACAAGCCTTCCAATTTTGATATATTGGCCTAGCTTGCCAATACCCCAGCTCGACTATCCATATTTGAGTTACTTCATCTCTCCAAAGATACATGGGCGGTACTGAGTGAGGCATTGTAGCATGCAGATTCATACTTGTCTCAAACCTGACAATGACCCTGTGGCCTGCCCTCATTATCACAATATATCATATAAGATTCCCAATTCCTAATATTATCTTCACCCAAAGGGACATGTCTCTGAAAGATAATTGCCATGATAGACCCTTGTATTATACAGGGTATATTGGGGCTTGTAAGGTGGATCGCATTCAAACTGATCCAGGCTCATCTGTCAGTGTGATTTTTATAAGTTTGCTCCAGGTCTTGGGAATCCCAATGCATAAGTTGTCACCTACTTCCACTACCATTACTGGCTTCAATGCTGGATGAAGTCATCCTCTGGAGAAAATCTGCCTCAAATGTCAGATTGGAAATCTTCGGACATAAGTCACATGTTACGTGATTGATGCCAATGTCTCCTACAATGTTTTGTTAGGACGGCCTTGGATACATGACAACCTTTTGGTGCCATCTACTCTTCATCAGTGCTTTAAATATATGAACGAAGGAGTAGTGTGTACAGAATGTGCCGATGTTGATCCTTTCAAGGGGTCGAGGTTTATTACTCTAATGCAAGGGTGTACAAACCTCGTGATCAGAGACCCTCTAATGATGAACCATCGTATTTGGTTGTGTACAAAGAAGTAGAGGCTAGGGACGAAGTAGAAGAAGCATCTACCGATCAAACGATAGAATAACCTCTAGCCATATACTTGAAAGGCCCTGTGTAGAAGGGACCAAATGAAGAACCCTTGGCAATATACTTGAAGGGTCCTGTATGGAAAGAGCATGCTAGAGCTTCACAGGAGACCCAATCAGGGGTAATGTACATTTTGTTGTTGAATTATGCAAGAGCAAAGCCAACATCAAGACAAAAGAACCTCTAGTAATTGATCTCAGGACAAAGAAAAAGGAACCACTGGTGATCGACTTGCGGACCAAGAAAGAGGAACCGTTTGTAGTTGATCATCGCCGAATCAAGCATCTAGTTCAACTGGATGAGCCCTTTGTGATTGACCTAACTCATGATGTCATCAATGCAGAAGCAAGTGTTGTAAATAAACCTCCATGTATCAAACTTCCCGAGGATGTTTTCCCGGAGGAAGAAATCATATACATACCTAATGAAAGAGGTTCTAGTTTTGATTATTTTGGTGTTCCTGTGACTAGTCTAAGAACTGTCGACTCTTTGTGCTCCTTTATCATGGATACAAGGCTATCACGGCATGTATCTATTTCTTCTAGAGATAGTACTCCATGTCTAATCATATGAAGATTCTTATTTTGAAGTGCCGGCTAGGTCAATTGGTGAAACACCGATTATATTTAGCCGGGCCGAGGTTCGTAAAGAAGCTTTGGTTGACTATCCTGAACCGGACACTGACATCATGGAATTATATCGATATGCTCATCAAGCGAAGAATATTATTCAAAGAATGGGCTATGACTTAAATAGCCAGCAAGGCCTCAACTTTGGTAAAGGTCGCCGCTTACCATTGCATATCCCAACTCCAAAAGGGAAACCGCAAGACTACTTGTAACCCCACTTTCCAATTTTCAAGAATTTTTAAAGTTTTCTCAATAATAATAATTTTGATTTAAACTATTTTGAATAATAATAATTCTTGATTAAATATTTTTGAATAAATTTCATGATTGCTTTTTGGAGGGAGATTTGAATTTTTGGCAAAGAACTAATTTTTTAAATTAATTGGATTGGTCCCCACTCCCTAACAAACTTGTAACCACTTCTCTAACAGATTTTTGGTAGCTCATACAAATAGTGCAAATGAGGGGGACTCTTCTGCTTAAAAACCAAATTGCGGAGGGGCTTTTATGCAAATTTTGCCAAGTCTATTTTTAGAAACTTTAGAAGGGAAATCCATTCCAGCAACTTTATTTTTCTTCCTCTTGAGAACTCTTCTTCTTCCCCAAATCTTCGGCCAACCCTAACCCTAGAAGTCTCCGGTGGATTTTGCGACGATGGCAATGATCTCTTCCGGCGACTGACGGCGGAGACGACCCCACACTACTCGGCGGCACCGATTGCAACGAGCGGCGAACGATCAGCAACACCAGACGACACTCTGTCTTCCTTCAGTGGTGGCCACGGCAGCATGGTCCCGTGATTCTTTTGTTCCATCATTCCTGGTGAGTATAGTGGAGATCCATGCCTTATTATCGGGATTGTTCGGATGATCTATGTTTTGATCGATGATTTGGTCGTTTCTGTTTGTGTCGAGTGATCACAGAACACCAAATCTATGCAATTGAAGGATTCGATCTGCTAGGGTTTGCGTTCGAGCAAAAACTCGACGATTGCTGGTGAGTATACTAGTAAGTTTCGATTATTTTCTTCTTCTTGCAATCTCTACTGATTAGTGGATCAGTATTGTTGCAGATCAATCTGAGCATTTTCTGACATCAATTGATAATCAGAACGTTGATCGAGCAAGTTTTGCTTAGGATCAGTTGCCAGATTCGAAGTTTTCCTTCTAAATTGGTGAGTATCAGTTCGATTTGGTTCGTGTTCAATTCTGTGGATTCTTAGATCGATTGAAGTCGATATTCTCCTTGCTAGTTGCTTATCGATCGTTTACTTCTATGCGTATAACCAGTGTGGTGAAGATTTGTGTATTCGAAAGTATTGTTGGCTCCATTCTCAGACCAGTGGGTGTACTGTTCGTATCCTTTGTTGGAGAGAACCTCTTTAAGGTAATTTCTAGTTGAATCTCCTTCTAATCCAGTTTATGCAGTCTGTTTTGCTGAGTTTCTAGTGTGTGTTGATGTTTCGAGCATTGTGTCCGCTCTTTTGGCATCGGATCGTGTCCGGGGTTCCGCCAGTTCGTGTTGTATTCGTGTCCAGGATGGTGTGGTCGTGTCTTACTGTATAGTTCGTATACAAGTGGATCGTGTCCATCGTAGCGGGATGCAAGGGGTTCAATAGTTGAGTTCATTCATTCCTGACAAGTCGTGTCCAGGTTTCGTGATTGTGTCCAGTATAGTAGTATCCTTGCAGTGTGGGCAGGTTGACAGAACTTCTCTGATGTTGAAGGCAGTGGCTAATTTCTTAGTATCTTGATTTCATTTGAATTGTAAATTCTTTCATTAGATTGCATATTCTTTCAATTAATTTGTATATGTTTTGATAGTTGTATAATTTCTGGGGATCTTTTGTCTATGAACCTCTGACTTGATTACATACACCATGGTTTAGTATTTTTGAATAATTGAGTTTTGAGCCTTAGTGTAATGTCAGTTTGAGATGGATTCAGAGAATATTTCTTTGGTTCAGACTTTGAATAATTAAGTCGATACACTAGGGGTGGTGTTAGATATTTAGCATGATGGCTATGGGTTTTGTAAAGAGCTAGAATGTAGTAAGCTTTATTTTTTCATGAACAATACTGATTGCAGGAGATTAGATTTTATACGCATTCTTCTTATTTTGTTCTTTTGAGTTCTGTTGCTACATTGCAACTGGGGTGGTTGAGTGTTATATGGGTGGTGTTCTGCAGTGAAGGGACTATGTAAGTTCTTCTAACTTGTGAGTAAAAATTGCAGTGTTCAGACCGGGAAGGAAGTTAGAAGGTTAAGCAATTGCCGAGTTTTCAGTTCAGTTATAGTAGTGGGAACTGTTTTGGTTTGCTCTACTCTAGTTATTGCTTTTACCTTACCTAATGGTAAGTTTAATACTAGAGTAGGCATGAATCCAGTTCGAGATTTTGAGCATCTAAGACTTGGTCGGGAAGTATTGAGTACAAAGGTTGTACTTAGGATTTTCCTTCTTTAACTTTTTGTTATGACATAACTATATAATATAAAATTCAGAGTTCTAATGGTTTTGGTAGATCTAGCTATCAACTGACTTATAAAATAGATTTTAATAGAAAACTAAACAAACTAGTATATCTAATTTATAGTTAAAACATGGTTAGAATTACATGATAACTAAATTAGAATTTGTTAGAAATTAACCAACTTGTAAAATAATTTTGAACACGAGGACATCTAGCTCCATTCATTACCCTTGGTTTCCCGGAGCAAGGCAAGTACATTCTATGGTTCTGATTCACACATTAATGTTACGAGACCATATGTTCAACTGATAGCCCATCGGTTCGGATTGACATAGTTCGATGCAACCGGTTTGACCCATATCTGCAAAATCTCCTAATTCAATTGATCAAATTAACAGGTTTTTATTTCAATGGTTTCTTTTAATAATAACTACCATTAACACGTATATTGTTACATGCTTGTACGTAATCAAGAATGGTAACAATGGTTTGGATTATACATATCGGTTTGGATTGATGTATAATTTCTGGTCCAAGTTTGGTTCGGTTCGATGCGGTTGGTTTGACCCATACATGCACACCCATAAATCCAATTGATCACATGGCAAATTTTAAAATTAAAATTAGATTTAAATTTAATTGTAAAATTAAAATTTGATTTAAAATTAAATTAAATTTACAACTTAAATAATAGTTAAAATTTATAAAAAGTCCCTTGTAAAAATAAAAAGTTCATATTAATATTATCATGATTTCTTTTACATTAATATTAAAAATAACATTAATATTAACATTAATGTTACGAGACCATATATTCGACTAATAGCCCATCGGTTCAGATTGATATAGTTCGATGCAGCCGGTTTGACCCATATCTACAAAACCCCTAATTCAATTGATTAAATCAACAGGTTTTTATTTCAATGGTTTCTTTTATTAATAACTACCATTAACACGTATCATTGTTACATGCTAGTACGTAATCAAGAATGGTAATAATGGTTCGGATTATACATACGGTTCGGATTGATGTTAATTTCTGGTCCAAGTTTGGTTCGGTTCGATGCGGTTGGTTTGACCCATACGTGCACACCCCTAAATCCAATTGATCACGTGGCAAATTTTAAAATTAAAATTAGATTTAAATTTAATTTTAAAATTAAAATTAAAATTAAATTTTGATTTAAATTTAAATTTATAACTTAAAAAATAGTTAAAATTTTAATAAAAAATCCCTTGTAAAAATAAAAAGTTCACATTAATATTATCATGGCAAATTTTAAAATTAAAATTAACATTTAGAAAGTTATAATTAACATTTATTTTTTAATTTAAATTAAACTTTAAATATGAAAATTTACTTGTATGAACATGTAATTTTAAAAACTCAAAACTTTTAATCTTAATTAACTTCCAAATTTCTAAGGGTGGGGGACGCGGAGCGAACGGGGGACGCGTGGCTACAGGCAGCGCATGGTTACACCCCCACGAGTGGGTTAAATAGCCTTTTCCATTAAGAAAAGAACCCAACCTACTAGAGAGAAACAAAGTAGAGAAGAAGAAGAGTCGCCTTTTCCATTAAGAAATGAAACCAACCTACTTGAGAGAAACAAAGGAGAGAAGAAGAAGAGTCGCAATGGAGAGAAGCAAGAGCAAGATCAATAGCAGCGGATGGGCCGTCATCCCTACGGAAATTCTCTCAATAATATTGGTACTATTGGGGATGTCAGCGGACGAGGTCATGCGCAACGTAGCCTCAGTGTGCCGTTCGTGGTAGAAGGTGTTCAGCGGTCCCTACTGCTGGTCCAACGTGGACTTGGATCAGTGGTGCCGCAGGCACCACCAAACCGCAGAGATTGGTTTGACTTTAAAGAAGCTCGTGGCTCGCAGCACGGAAATTATACGGTCCTTCTTCGCGTACAAGCTCAACGAAGCCGCCTTCTCTTTTGCATGTTATAGGCCTGTGCAAAATTTTGTTTTGTCTTCTTCTAATACTTTATTTTTCTAATTAGATATTTTTATTGACCATATGCATAAAGTTGTGAATTCAGATGTTTTTTCCTTTTTATAATACAGTGGGAAATTTCTAATGATGTTGTGCATTCCGAAGTGCGATGTGAGTGATGAAACTTTCGTGAAACACTTGGAGTTTCTTTCGGTGCTGGAAGAACTCGACATTAGTTACTGCCTCTATATCACGTCGACGGAATATTTTTTGCCGGCAAGTATTGCCAGCGTCTGGTCAAGCTGAGGAGGAACATGCCCCCTCCATATTTCATGGACAGGAACGGATTCGTGCTGAACACGTTCAATGAGACGGAGGAAAAGGTCGTGGCCGATTCGATGCCGCATCTCGAGCATCTCAAGATGGGCTCAGGCATGTTCAACGGAGACACGTTGCGACCTATCATATGCAACTGCAAGGGTCTTTGCATGCTCAACATACGTGGGTGCTTCAACGTGTACCTTAACGACGACCTTAGGAACATTTGTGATTTAATACAGACGTTTAAACGACCCTTTGACGATATAATCATAGGAAAACGTGGATACGAGATTTATAGTGATTTAAATCTCATCAATAAGTCCTGGGGTGAATGGTTCTTCTGATATTAGCATGCATGCATGCATTTCTTTATATTTTTCATATTTATATGATATCAGTATGTTATCCTCAATGCAATGGGTTATTAATGTTAAAGTGTTATTAATGTTCTTAGTCTGGGTATTATCTGAGCTATTGATATCCTTCATTTTGGAGAAATTGCAAAATTATCCAAATTATGTGATATTATGGGATTATGATGCCAAACTCGATTCCTTCTGTCCCATAACCTAAGACCATGTGAAGATGAATTTTGGCGGTGCAATGCAAAGTGAAAAATTTTGGCAGTGCAAATAGTCCTGATACTGACTGTATCAGTGCTTAACATTAATACAACATCAACGTAATCATATCCAAGAGATTTGGACGTTTCCCCACACAATGATGACATTTTACCTTCTTCAAGATGAATTTTGGCGGTGCAAATTCCACTGTCATTCACCATAATTAAGGAGTGGTGTAAATTTCACTGCCATTCACATAATTAAGGAGTAGCCTGGAAGAGATACGAGAAAATTGGTTTCTTTTTCACAATCCGTCAAAATATACTTATACAGCCATGCAAACAGCCAAACTATTCATCTTCACCACCCTTCAAAACCAATTTATATAGATTGAAAACCAAACTAAACAGTCAAACTATTCATATTCACAACCATTCAGAACAGTCTTAATGGAGAAGAGCAAAACCAACATCTGTGGATGGGCCGCCATCCCCAAGGAGATCCTAGCTATGGTTTTAGTACTAACGGATATGTCGTCTGAGGAGGTAGTCCGCTTGTCTTTCGTTTGCAGGTCGTGGTGAAAGGCGCCCTACTGTCCCTGCTTCTGGTCGGACATCAAGTTGACTCAGTGGTGTCGCAGGGTTAACCTAACCTCGAAAATTGACGAGGCGGTGAACAAGCTAGTGGCATGCAGTAAGGGAAACCTAACCTCCCTCTCTGTTTACAAACTCGACAAAGAGGCATTCTCCTTTACTTCCTCAAGGCCAGTACACGATATTCTTAATCTATTTTGTTTCATAAGTATAAGTTGTTAATTTTGATTATTTTTTCCTGGTTATACCACTATTTATAATACAGTGGTAAAGTTTTAAGGGTCCTGTGAATGCCAATGAGCAACGTGAGTGATAAAATGTTGGAGGAACATTTAGAGTTTTTTTCGGTTTTGACAGAACTCGACATCAGCAACTGCCTCCACATTACATCTAAGGGCATCGAACTCCTCGGAAGTCGTTGCCAGCGTCTAGTTACGCTGAAAAGGAACATGCCACCTCCGTAGTTCATGATCATGAACAGATTCAAGAAGGAAACCATTGACAAGTCAGTGGCCATGGTCGTGGCCTCTTCGATGCCGCGTCAGAGGCCATGGTCGTGGCCTCTTCGATGCCGCGACTCGAGCACCTCGAGGTAAAGTTTGGCATGTTCGACGACAACGGGCTGAGAGCTATCATGACAGAGTGCAAGGATCTTAGCGTACTCGACATAAGAGGATGCTGGAATGTGCGGCTAGATGGGGACCTCGAGTACATACATGGTTTGGTAGATTTTGTAAAGAATCCCTTCGAGGATCAGAACCCATGGGAGTGTGTGAACCACATTTGGAAGGAGGAGAATGATGTTTCACTTGACATCGGTGATAAACCATGGTTGGATTACGAAATATCATATGATTGTTCTGACTGTTAATGTTAAATGATTGTTCTTCATTGCAAGGCTCTCTGTGTGCCAAATTATAAGACTATATGTGATTATGATTGAATTTAATATTCTTTAGCTCACATCATAAATGTTTATGACGTGAGCTAAATGTGCTGGCTAAGATCGAACAAGGTTATTGAGACTTGGGTTTGGTTTGGTTTGGTTTGGTTTGCACACTCTATAAATTAGACTCAAAATTCCACGATAATTTGGCTTTTATTAAATCTTTACATAGATTAGATTGTTAGTTTGATTTTGCTTTCGTTAATTCTTGTAACGCCCCAGTCCCAAAATACGTAGGACCAAGTACGTAAACATGCCAGCTGTATACATACGAAGTACATGGGCCTTGTATGTATACATAAGCTATAAAATGCAGTAATCCAAGACAAACTAAATCTCATCCACAATAAAAAAAAATATAAAATTAACTTGAATATTTATGATAAAATCGTTAGGCGGAGACAAAGTCCACTACCAACTATCTCAATGAAAGGAATGTACAAGCATCGATCCATAAATTAGCAAGACGAACCAAGCGCAATCGTCTTCGAATGAATGGAGAGAATCATGGCCTTGGCTAGAACACCTGTAGTGAATCATGAAAGCACACACCTGGGGAATAACCAGGTCCTCAGACGGACGTAGCAAGATATAGAAAGAACAAGCTAATATGAACTGTCAAAATAATAAAATAATATATAAAAGACTATTCTAGACACAAATATGCAAAGAAGATTCTAACCACCTAATGTGCAATTTAGAGGACAACTTTCATGCGCATGGGTGGGATTTTAGGCTATGTGTACGTAACTGGCATCCAGTCATCTGTATCCGACCGTAACGTCCAAAACGTCAGAGGGTATCTGCAAATAAATCGCCACAGTTCCATCCGGAGACTGTGGTTTACCTGTTTGGATTCCCATACACACTAGCGACTGTCCTCCTCCAATATTTCCCACACTGTTCAAGTCATGTCCATGGCTCGTCCAGTTTTGTAACTGCTTGAGTCTCTAAAACCCTAGTCATAGCAGTTACGATCATCTATCCGTCACACGACTTTAGAGAGGGCCAGTCCATAAGTCGTGCCCCTAGCAACATGTCTCCAACCGTGTAGTGTGTGTGTCATGGCCAAGGGAGATGTAAGGATATCCCCCAATAAGAAGGTAGTCCGCTAACACTAAGTTAACATGCATATAGTAAAGTAAAACGACTAATAGAGTCGCTTGCACCCAAGTATGGCTTGGACGCGCAGTTTATAACAATTAAAAATAACAAATATAAAACAAAGTAAATAATGCGAAAAATAAATAATATGACAGTTTAATTAGCAAGGTATACTTGCCTGTTGCGACGCCTGGTGAGCTGTCTAGTGTGGTACAATAAAGGTGGCACAAGATCGACTTCGGTATTATAACTACGCAAAGGGAGCCTCTGTTGACGACACGGAGTATTCCATCGGGTCCAGAACAGTCAACTTAGTTAGGTTTGACATGATGAAGTGCAGAATTGGAGAGGAAATAGCAATAATGGGATTGGTATGGTCAAGAATCGATAGTCGAAGGGTTTGTGAAAGTAATATATATATACTAATTTAGAGAAATAGTTACTAGCATATGTGCACGTGCCTTGCACGTATTTTAATATTTCTTAATTAGTTTAGGAAGATCAAAGGGTAGCCTTCCTAATTACTAACTTGTCCTTATTAAAATTAATGAACTATTTTTAATTAGTATAAGTATGTAAGGGTATTTTCGGAATTCAAAAGTTTCACCATCTAAGTTTTTCTATTATATAGTAGAATAGATAATGCCTGAAGTTATATTTTATAGTAAAAAAATAATTTTTGATAAATGCATACTTTGAAAAAAAAAAAAATAGAAATCGTTTTTAGGCTAAACCCTAAATTTGTCAAAAATGAAATTATATTTTTAGGCTAAACCCTTTAAGTTAAAACAAAATTTGAAATCGATTTAGACAAAATTCATGATATAACTTTTTAGAAAATATTGATAATATCTATAACAAATATATTTTTAATCTACTACTAGTAGGTACAAAAATGATAATAACCATAAAAGAAATACACGATAATAGTAATAAGGCTTCTAGCAAATTATACCTAGTATATTAAGATCCCAATAACTTAATATCCAAAATATAAATATAAATATATTTTTATATATGTGTACTGTTTGCAACAGTACTTACAATAGTAAAAATAATAATGATTAAAATAGTAATAATAATAATAACAACAGAATAATAATAATATTAATATTAATAATAATAACAATAACATATGCAAAAAAGAAAAAATAATAATAATAATAATAATGATAATAATAATAATAATAATAATATTAACTTACTTTTCCTTTTCAGAACAGAGAGAGAATGAGAGATTGAGATGGGAATTGAGGGAGAGAGAGAGAGGAGAGAGGGGATGAGAGAGCTAGAGAACGGGAGGCGGAGGAAGAAGAGGGGAGCGGCTCGGTACGGCGGCGGAGGCGAGTGTAGGCGCTGCGGAGGGGCAAAAGGGGCTCGGGAGAAGGGAGAAGGGAGCTGCGGCGGCGGCTGCTCCGGCGGATCTGGGTGGCTGGAGGCGACGGAGAACGGAGGAGAAGAGGCTAGGAAGAACGGGAGTTCGGGGTGGAGTCGCCATCGCCGGGAGGTGGTGGGTGGATCTGGCGGAGCGACCGACGTTGATTGGCCGCATGGGCTCGGCGCGGGTCGCGTCGGCCAACGCTCGGCGGTGGAGGGTTTCAGCGGGTGGTGAGTCACTCGTCGGTCGGTGGCCCACGACGGGGAGCATCACGCGGCTGGGCTTGGCCGGCGGTCGTAGCTCACGGGGGCACGCGCGGTCTCGCGGCCAGCGGTAGGCTCGCGATCGCGACGGACCGGGTCACCTGCTGCGCACGGAGGAGTGGCTCCGGGAACGTGAGCTTCGTCGTGCTTGACGGCGGTCGAGACGCTCGGATCCGAGGCGGTGGCGCGTCGAGGTCGGGTAAGTAGGACTGCAAACGAGCCAAGCCGAGCCAAGCTTTTGTAAGCTTGAGCTTGGCTTGACTAGAATTAATCGAGCTCAAGCTCAAGCTTGATAAATTATTTATTTTGGAGCTAGAGCTTGGCTCGAGCTTGTTTATATTAAGCTTGAGCTTGGCTTGGTTTGAGCTCGAGCTTGGCTTAATAAACAAGCTGGATAAGCTCAAAATCCAGCTCGTTAAGCTTGATTTCAAGTTCGCTCAACTTTATTTCAAGCTCATTAAGCTTGATTTCAAGCTTAACGAGCTCGATTTCAATTTAGTTATGTTTGAATTCAAGTACCTGTAATATTATAAATTTATTTATAAAAAATTAATTAAAAAATTTCCTTAATATCAATTATTAAGGACATATAAATATATAACGCACATAAATATACATATATTTAGAATTCAACAAAGAATAAATGAGCTTTTAAACAAGCTCCTAAACGAGCTTCTAATCGAGCCAGCTCGCAAGCTCATCAACGAGCCAGCTCGCGAGCTCAAACGAGCCGAGTACTTCTAAGCTTGAGCTTGGCTCGTTTATTAAACGAGCTCGAAAATGAACCTTGAGCTCAGCTTGTTTACTAAACGAACAGAGCTCAAACGAGCTTTTATCGAGCCGAGCTTCGAGCAGCTCGTGAACAACTTGGCTCATTTGCAGCCCTACGGGTAAGTGGCGGGGGTTTTTGATTTATTTTGTGATTTGGTGGTGGTGACGGTGGTGGCTACATTGTTGTCGGTGGTGGTGATGGTTGTGTTGGGGGATTTGGCCGAGAAGTGGCCGGGGGTTGGATGCTGCAGTGGCTGTGTCGCCATGGCGACGGTGCTGGTGGAGGTTAATTTGGCGATGATGGTGGTGGTTGTTGGTAGTCGGGTGGCTGGAAGAGGCCAGGCAAGTCTTGGGTGTATAGGGTTGACCGGATGACGGGTATGTAGTCGAAGAGCTGCGGTTTGGTGGTGATGACCACAGTGGTGAGCTTGGGCGAGGGGCTGCAGGGGATGGAGTCGGCGATTGCGGTGGCGTGGTTGAGGAGAGCGGGATGTCGGAGTTACCGGGAGATGGCTGGGCATGGTGCTGCTGGATGTCGGAAGGCGACAGGTGAAGATGGTAGAGTTAGGTTTAGGATTTGTTGATGTCGGGGTATGTCCGACACGGAAAGGATTGTATCTGTACAAATGGAATAAGATATTGGACGGGGAGGGATTACATGGACACGATGCACTCACGTGGGTGGAAAAATTTGTGGATGGTTGGAATTTATGGAGGACTACCTGCCTATTTATAGGATGTGAGAATTCCCAGTTAGATAAGGATTAGAATTGATTTAAAACCCCAATAGATAATACCATATTAATTTAAATAGATTTAAAGCGAATTCAATCCAAATCCGAATTTCGAATTAAATCTATATATATTCAAATCCAAATTATATGGATAACTTCCATATTTAAATTAAGCATTTAAAAGTAATAAGAAATTTTCAAATTTAAATGCCCATATTAAGTTTAATTAAATAGAAGAAATTCAAAATAAATTTTTATAAATAATATAAAAATAATAAATAATAATTTTGAAAATTACCATAAACATTTAACTGCTAATATGGAATATCTTTAAAATATTTATTTCAATAAATTTTAGATAAAAATAATTTTGAAAATCGTAATAAGTATTAAAATATTTGGAATTTACTTTTTGTATAATAAATAATTAAATTTCTAAAATTATGAATAATACTTCAAAAATGCCTTTGTAGGAAAATTAAGGTTGATAAAATAATTTTCGAAAAATGGTAAAGTATCTACATGAATCAACTTTCACGTATTTCGCATGCGACTAGTAAAAATATATTTACCTTGAAATTGATATAAATAAATAAACAAAAATTTTGCGACAAAATTTTATACTTTTGAGCAAGTAAAATATTTAACTATAAAATCTATAAATAAAATATTTTTTTTAAAATATGTATCTCGCACACATTCATACTCGACGGGCAATTACGACAAACACAATTTCGCGCGTGACGTACAATACGATTATGCGACGTACAATAAAACTAAATTAAAAAAACAGTACCAATTTATATTAAAAAAAATTGTAGAAATTTAGGGGTTTTACATCCTACCCAACTTACAAGAATTTCGTCCTCGAAATTAAAAATAAGTAGGGGGTTGAGAGGGTACAAGGGTATATCAAATCACGACATTCAAAACACGCATTAGAAAATCATGACTTCGATAACTACGAAAATAAATCACGAATTTAATTTAGGGAGTGAATGATGGTCGCGACAATGAATCTAGGGTTAAGGGAAAGGACTAGTAACTCGAGATGGGGATATAGTCCCATCGGTTGGTCGGTGGCTAACTATTTTGGCAATAGTTGGGGGGATAACTAAAGGTGATACCTTGGGTCTATTTATTAGGTACGAGTCTTCGTCTAAATAAGTGAAAGATGAGAACCAATTTGAGTCCAAAGAAGTTGTTTTTGAATATCAATATGTGGTTCAAAGGCGAGGGAGTAATTCAAAAAGAATTGCCAAGGTTGTCACGGATGGGACTCTAGAGGGCAAGTTTATCTATGTCCCCATCCACGTAGAACGATAAATAAAAGCGAACCAAAGTGCAATAGGTTGATCAGACCATCATGCACCGGTTCTGATTAGACAATATTTTAGTGGGTGCGCACCCAATAAAACATGTCATGATCAAGCTCGATAAGGGAATAAGCTTGCAAAACTTAAGCTAAACTAGCAGCATAGGATAGTCAAAAATAGTAAAAACATAGGCATGATTAATATTAAAAGAAGTGGAACTAGTTAAAACCTCTTAAGAACCTAGTAATGCCTTATATTGGTGCCTATATAGACGTCCTACTGTCTACTTGCTTAAGACTTGGTTAAGGTCACAAGGAAGGTTAGGTCGTAAGGCATCTACCCAACATACAAGAGTTAAACTAGTAGAGTGATGGGACAATGGGTCATGTCCACCTAGTATGGGTTACCTTATTAATCTCTATCAAGCACGAAAGAAGGGCACGAATCACGATAGAAGGGATCAAACAAGATGCAACTCGAGGAGTCAAGCGAGAAGACGGTCAAATATGTGGATGAGATCCTAGACTCTAATCCTATACGCAGGCTTGCTTGGTACGGTAAAGTTGTTAGGGTTATATACTAAAAGCATCACTTTTTTAGTAGCCTTATTTCCTTAAATTTTGAATGAGAATCATATGGGCAAATGTTTACATATTGTATTTATTGCAAGTGTTAATGCAAATGTCTGATATTCTATATTGTAGATAATATGGTGTGTGGTGTCACACAGAAGATCATATTATCAATTTCCTATGGAGTATATAAATAGTTCACAACCTAGATGGACTTGGACAATCTATTGGAAAGGTTGTAGGGTAATCTGGTATTAGTCTATCTTGACTATAGGTTTACACTAGTACACTTTGTGTGTATTGAACAGGACCACTTGAGGTTGTTCTCTTTGTACTGACTACATAAGAGAACAAACACCTCTGTTATTATGGATGCTTGTGCTCTTAACCCGGATATAATAACGGACATGTATATGCAGTGTGCATTATTTTGACTCATAAAAGAGTGAGATTCATTATGGATCAACAACCTCTATGAATTGGGTAATAACATTGTATGTATGATAGGTTATTGATTATAAATGGAATCCATGTCCCGATACATCGGGTTGATGATGTCCCCTTAAGGAGCTCATAAGGATTGTCATGTAAACCCTGCAGGTGGATTATATCCGACATGACAAATAAAGTTGAGCGGTACTACTTAAGGATAAAAGATGTCGAATCAATATAGTTGTCAGTAACTTAATTTGATTGACGGACATACGATATCTTAACATAGGGAGCCAAACGAGCATATAATAAAAGGAACCCACAAAAATAATTTGGGATTAGGGAGGTAGTGCAACAATAGCTCATTAGTGGACCGAACTATTGTTAATGGGCCTGGATTGTGTGTTCGGGCTGAACACGGGATATCCAGATCCGTTAGGAGGCCTAACCCTAATTTCTCCTCATGGTCCCTGCCGTAGCCTATATATATCCTCTATTCTCTGGCCGCCAGATTACCGATTAGAAATCTGAAACTTTCTCTAAATTCGTGATTCACGTAAGGAGAGAAAGAGAGGGCTGCCAAGGAGAAAAAAAAGGTTGGAAGATCGTCGCCCACACGACGTCCAACTCGAGGAAGGAATACGTGCAGAAGATCTTGGGGTCGTCCACTCGAGATTGCCAGGAATTACTTGTCTCCTTTCCGCCGCAGGTATAATTCGTGAACCCTAGTTTCCGCCTATGAAGGGTTAGAACACGTATTAGATCTGTTTAACTTTCTATCGATCAATACGCACACCAAAGGAAGGTCCTGGGAATCTCCAGTTCTATCAATTGGTATCAGAGCCACTTTGGATCTACATATTGATTGATACGTCCATGTTGTCCAATAAAACCTGCGCTATGTAATAGTCGGTAGATGTAGATCTGTTCTAACTCGATTTTGCAGGCATCTTAGATCCAACTATTATGGTCCAATACATATTTTTGATTGTGTTGTTTAAACCACGGACATGTCGTGGATGTTGTTGTTGCTGTGGATGTAATTAAAATTACGAGGGTTGATCGTACTTATTATTTTAATTTTGCAATCTAGATTATGTGTGAACTCCTTCGGGAGGCATAGGATTGATGTAATTTTAATTATTTTTTATCAATCGTGATGGCGGTGGTGGCTGTTTCTGACGTCGGACGAGATGCTAGTTTTAAGCAGTCCAGAGGCAGATTTTGGATTCGGATAGTTGAGGACGGAGCAGCAAAGATGACCATAATAGTTGAATATTTTCTCTTATTTTTATCATTTTGCTTTTTCTGATTATGCATGTTTATTATTGTGTGGTTATTTTTTTTGAAAAACCAAGCCTACATTAATAATGGACAACATGGACATAATATCAACTAGTAGAAAAACCCTCATTGTTAAATAACTAAGTGGGAGAGGATATTTATTTAGTTTAAATCCTATGGTCTCCATTACTGGTTTGTAGGTGATGTAATTATACTTGCGTGTTGGCTATAGTGCTTTCCTCTATATCGGATGAGTATAATTATGGATCACCAGTACAAACTTTCTTAGGGATAATTATAGAAAGTTACCTAGTATGTGTTCACTTCTCCATCTGAAGGAACTCATTACAAGGTAATGGACTTAGTATTAAGTAATGGTATACACTTAGATACAAATAATGGTATCCTCCCCATCGGAGTCACTGCTTTTATTTGTATGACCAGAGCAAGACCAGCATATTAATTTTATTTGTCATAAAGTTATGTTGACATGATAGTAAAATTAATAAGAAAAACCTACTTGAACAAAGTTGAATTTGTATACGTCCACACTATCGTGGCATGCTAAATTCATGGTATTCAAGGTGTTGGTGAATTTCTTATTATTGTTTTGAGGGAATCAATATTTAGTTAATTCAAAAAGTTTTTTTGCCCTACATAATTTTATTTATGTGATTCTCAGGATTTCAAAAATGGGTTCTTTCAGTCCACTTATGGTGATTCTTAAAGAAAACAAACTTACTGGACCTAATTATATTGACTGGAAACGTAATTTGGATATTGTTCTGAATGCTGAGGAGTACAAATATGTACTTGTTGAGGAATCCCACCTAAGCCTGATGCTAACTCTGATGAAGAGGTCAAAGAGGCTTATAAGAAGTAGAAAAAGGCAGATGAGATGGCGCGGTGTTACATTCTGGCATCTATGTCAAATGTACTACAACATCAGCATCAGGCCATGGCCACTGCTTATGACATGATGTATAACCTCAAGGAACTCTTCGGACATCAGAGTAGAGCAGCTAGGCAGTTTGCTATGAAATGTTTGATGAATAGAAAAATGGCTGAGGGTACACCAGTAAGGGATCATGTTCTCAAGATGATGGGTCATCTGAATGAGATGGAGATCCTTGGAGCTAAAATCGATGGGGAATCCCAGGTCGATATCATTCTCGGGACTATGCCTAAAAGTTTTGACAATTTCTGCCTTAATTACAACATGAACAAAAGGTTGTATAGTTTGGCAGAACTTGCAAAAGAGCTACAGGATGCTGAATCTCTCTTGGCAGAGTGGTCATATTTTTGTTTCTGAAAAGGCTTCTACTTCTAAGCCAAAAGGCGGTAAGAAGAAGAATAACATTCAGAAACAGGCAAACTCAGCAAAGATGGGCATGGGACCTCAAGGCGCGGTGAAAAAGCCGAAAGGCAAATGTTTCAAAAGGGTCAGGACATTGGAAGACTGATTGTCCACTTCTCAAACAAGGGAACAAAGAAGGTATATCTCATTTACTAGTAGTTGAAACATGTTTAGCGGTATTATCTACCGGCACCTGGTGTGTAGATACAGGAGCCACTAATCATGTCTGCAATACATTGCAGGGGTTCCAGGAAACCAGACGGCTCAGTGATGGAGAGATATGCTTGTTCATGGGTGATGCTACAAAAGTATCGGTCGTTGTATTAGGAGATGTTGCTTTATCTTTTGGTAGAAATAAGTCTTTGACATTGAGAGATTGTCTTTATGCACCTTCACTTAGAAGGAATTTAGTTTGTGTTTCTATGTTAGTTAAGGATGGATATTCAGTTTATTTTAATGCCAATATTGTTATTAGAAAGAATAAATATTTTATCTGTTCTGGTGCATTGGTTGATAATTTGTATGTCATTAATCCTATTTCGCCTACAATACGACTTATAAAAATGAATAATATGTCATCTAACTTAAATAAAAGAAAAGAACCTTCTTGTATGAACCAAACATATCTTTGGCACTTGCGATTGGGGCATATTAACCTAAGAAGGATTCAAAGACTGGTTGAAGATGGACCTTTGAGTACATTGGAAGTGGAGGCACTACCAGTCTGTGAATCCTGCTTGGAAGGTAAAATGACCAAAAGGCCTTTTACGGCAAAGGGGTATAGGGCCAAAGATGTGTTGGAATTGGTCCATTCTGATTTGTGTGGACCCATGACTATCCAAGCTAGAGGTGGCTTTGAATATTTTGTCACATTTATTGACGATTATTCAAGGTATGGATACATTTATTTGATGCGCCGTAAGTCTGAGTGCTTTGAGAAATTCAAAGAGTACAAGGCTGAAACGGAGAAACGTCATAGAAAATATATCAAGTTATTACGATCAGATCGTGGTGGCGAGTACCTCTTTGGAGAGTTTAGGGATTATTCAGAGGCTGGGATTGCATCCCAATTGACTGCACCTGGAACGCCCCAGCAGAATGGTGTAGCCGAAAGAAGGAATAGAACTCTTATGGAGATGGTTAGATCAATGATGAGTTATTCGGATTTGCCAGATTCGTTTTGGGGATATGCCTTAGAGACTGCAGCTTATATTTTGAACTTGGTTCCTTCTAAGTCAGTACCTCTTACTCCCACAGAGCTGTGGAATGGGCGTATGCCTAATTTGAAACATGTTCGCATTTGGGGTAGTCCAGCACATGTGCTGAATGGGAAAGCAGATAAGTTGGAATCTCGTACAGAAGTACGCTTTTTTGTAGGCTATCCAAGAGGAACGAAAGGAGGTTTATTTTATAGTCCAAAGGATCAGAAGGTCATTGTTAGCACCAATGCCCGATTCTTAGAGGAAGACTATGTGATGAACCATAAACCCACAAGTAGAGTTGTTCTAGAAGAACTGAGACGTGAGACACCAAGTACTTCAGTACCAACAGTACAAGAGGATAAACCACAAATAACTGCACAACGTGTCACAAATGTTACACCACAACCGATAGTACCTCGTCGTAGTGGGAGGGTTGTGATACAACCTGATAGATATATGTTCTTGGGAGAGTCGTCAGACTTCGTCCATGAGGAACAAGATTATGTCCCTGTACCTACAATGAAGCACTCCAAGATAAAGATGCAGAGTCTTGGCAAAAAGCAAAGATATCTGAAATAGAATCTATAGATTCTAATCAGGTCTGGGAGCTTGTAGAACCACCCGTTGGTGTAAAAGCCATTGGATGCAAGTGGGTCTATAAGAGAAAAAGAGGATCAGACGGTAAGGTTGAAACCTTTAAAGCTCAGCTTGTAGCAAAAGATTTTACTCAAAGAGAGGGTATCGATTATGAGGAAACATTTTCTCATGTAGCCATGCTTAAGTCTATCCGGATTCTTTTATCTATTGCAGCTCATCTCGATTATGAGATTTGGCAAATGGATGTCAAGTCAGCTTTCCTTAATGGAAGTCTTGAGGAAGACATCTATATGAAGCAACCAGACGGGTTCATTGAAAAGGGCCAGGAGCATCTTATTTGTAAGCTCAAGAAGTCCATTTATGGACTTAAGCAAGCTTCCAGATCTTGGAACATATGTTTTGATCAGGTAATAAAAACCTATGGATTTGATCAATGTCAGGATGAATCATGTGTATACAGAAAGTGTGACAGAAACGTGGTGGTGTTCCTAATACTTTATGTGGATGACATATTGCTCATTGGAAACAATGTGAAGGTGTTATCTGATGTAAGGGTATGGTTACCCAAACAGTTTGATATGAAGGACTTGGGAGAAGTAGGTCACATCCTTGGGATCAAAGTTCTACGAGATCGCAAGAAAAGGATGTTGGGCTTATCCCAAGCTTCCTATATCGATACTGTACTAACTCGTTTTAGTATGCAAAATTCTAAGAAAGGTTTCTTACGTTTTAGACATGGAATTGCTCTATCAAAGGAGCAGTGTCCGGGGACACCTGAAGAGATAGAGAACATGAAGGCAGTTCCTTATACTTCAGCAGTAGGAAGCTTAATGTATGCAATGCTATATACGAGACCAGACATCTGCTTTGCCGTAGGCATGGTCAGCAGATATCAGTCTAACCCAGGACAAGAGCACTGGACTGCCGTAAAGCATATTTTGAAGTACCTGAAAAGGACTAAAGAGTATATGCTAGTTTATCAGGCAGATAGTTTAGTTCCCTTGGAGTATACAGACTCAGATTTTCAGTCAGATAGGGATTCCAGGAAATCTACCTCAGGTTATGTGTTTACTTTGGGAGGTTGAGCCATTGTGTGGAGGAGTATCAAGCAAAAATGTATTGCTGATTCTACCATAGAAGCCGAGTATGTGGCAGCCTCTGAGGCAGCCAAAGAAGCGGTTTGGCTCAGAAACTTTTTGTTGGACTTGGATGTGGTACCTAGTTTGCCTAAGTCTATTACACTTTATTGTGATAATAGTGGTGCAGTTGCAAACTCGAAGGAACCACGAGCCCATAAGACTGGCAAACACATTGAGCGCAAGTACCACCTGATACAAGATTTCGTAAAGAAAGAAAAAGTTGCTGTGATCAAGATAGCATCAGCAGACAACCTAGCTGATCCCTTTACAAAGAGCTTACCAGCTAAGGCTTTTGATAGTCATGTTGAGGGAATGGGAGTCAGATGTGTAGGAGCATGGCTTTAAGTATAAGTGGGAGATTTGTAACAGTATACTGAAAAGCAATACTTTGAGTATAAGTAGGAGATTGTTAGGGTTATATACTAAAAGCATCACTTTTTAGTAGCCTTATTTTCTTAAATTTTGAATGAGAATCATATGGACAAATGTTTGCATATTGTATTTGTTGCAAGTGTTAATGCAAATGTCTGATATTCTATATTGTAGATAATATGGTGTGTGGTGTCACACATAAGATCATATTATCAGTTTCCTATGGAGTAAATAAATAGTTCACAACCTAGATGGACTTGGACAATCTATTGGAAAGGTTGTAGTGTAATCTGGTATTAGTCTATCTTGACTATAGGTTTATACTAGTACACTTTGTGTGTATTGAACAGGACCACTTGAGGTTGTTCTCTTTGTACTAACTACATAAGAGAACAAACACCTCTGTTATTATGGATGCTTGTGCTCTTAACCCGGATATAATAACGGACATGTATATGCAGTGTGCATTATTTTGACTCATAAAAGAGTGAGATTCATTATGGATCAACAACCTCTATGAATTGGGTAATAACATTGTATGTATGATGGGCTGTTGATTATAAATAGAATCCATGTCCCGATACATCGGGTTGATGATGTCCCCTTAAGGAGCTCATAAGGATTGTCATGTAAATCCTGCAGGTGGATTATATCCGACATGACAAATAAAATTGCATGGTACTACTTAAGGATAAAAGATGTCGAATCAATATAGTTGTCAGTAACTTAATTTGATCGACGGACATACGATATCTTAACATGGGGAGCCAAACGAGCATATAATAAAAGGAGCCCATAAACATAATTTGGGATTAGGGAGGTAGTGCAACAATAGCTCATTAGTGGACCGAGTTATTGTTAATGGGCCTGGATTGTGTGTTCGGGCTGAACACGGGATATCCAGATCCGTTAGGAGGCCTAACCCTAATTTCTCCTCATGGTCCCTGCCGTAGCCTATATATATCCTCTATTCTCTGGCCGCCAGATTACCGATTAGAAATCTGAAACTTTCTCTAAATTCGTGATTCACGTAAGGAGAGAAAGAGAGGGCTGCCAAGGAGAAGAAAAGGTTGGGAGATCGTCGCCCACACGACGTCCAACTCGATGAAGGAATACGTGCAGAAGATCTTGGGGTCGTCCGCTCGAGATTGCCAGGAATTACTTGTCTCCTTTCCGCCGCAGGTATAATTCGTGAACCCTAGTTTCCGCGTATAAAGGGTTAGAACACGTATTAGATCTGTTTAACTTTCTATCGATCAATACGCACACCAAAGGAAGGGTCCTGGGAATCCCCAGTTCCATCAAAAGTAACCAAACAATTTATCTTGACCTGCATGGGCCACCACAAAAATATGTTAGACTCCAGTCCCAAAATACGTAGGACCAAGTACGTAAACATGCCAGCTGTATACATACGAAGTACATGGGCCTTGTATGTATACATAAGCTGTAATATGCAGTAATCCAAGACAAACTAAATCTCATCCACAATGAAAAGAATAATAATATAAAAATTAACTTGAATATTTATGATAAAATCGTTGGACGGAGACAAAGTCCACTACCAACTATCTCAATGAAAGGAATGTACAAGCATCGATCCATAAATTAGCAAGACGAACCAAGCGCAATCGTCTTCGAAGGAATGGAGAGAATCACGACCTTGGCTAGAACACCTGCAGTGAATCGTGAAAGCACACACCTGGGGAATAACCAGGTCCTCAGACGGACGTAGCAAGATACAGGAAGAACAAGCTAATATGAAATGTCAGAATAATAAAATAATATATAAAAGACTATTCTAGACACAAATATGCAAAGGAGATTCTAACCGCCTAATGTGCAATTTATAGGACAATTTTCATGCGCATGGGTGAGATTTTAGGCTATGTGTACGTAACTGGCATCCAGTCATCTGTATCCGGCCGTAACGTCCAAAACGTCAGAGGGTATCTGCAAATAAATTGCCACAGTTCCATCCGGAGACTGTGGTTTACCTGTTTGGATTCCCATACGCACTAGCGACTGTCCTCCCCCAATATTTCCCACACTGTTCAAGTCATGTCCATGGCTCGTCCAGTTTTGTAACTGCTTGAGTCTCTAAAACCCTAGTCATAGCAGTTACGATCATCTATCCGGCACACGACTTTAGAGAGGGCCAGTCCATAAGTCGTGCCCCTAGCAATATGTCTCCAACCGTGTAGTGTGTGTGTCATGGACAAGGAAGATATAAGGATATCCCCCAACAAGAAGGTAGTCCGCTAACACTAAGTTAATATGCATATAGTAAAGTAAAACGACTAATAGAGTCGCTTGCACCCAAGTATGGCTTGAACGCGCAGTTTATAACAATTAAAAATAACAAATATAAAACAAAGTAAATAATGCGAAAAATAAATAATATGACAGTTTAATTAGCAAGGTATACTTGCCTGTTGCGACGCCTGGTGAGCTGCCTGGTGTGGTACAATAAAGGTGGCACAAGATCGACTTTGGTGTACGCAAAGGGAGCCTCTGTTGACGACATGGAGTATTCCATCGGGTCCAGAACAGTCAACTAAGTTAGGTTTGACATGATGAAGTGCAGAATTGGAGAGAAAATAGCAATAATGGGATTGGTATGGTCAAGAATCGATAGTCGAAGGGTTTGTGAAAGTTATATATATATATATATATATATATATATATATATATATATATACTAATTTAGAGAAATAGTTATAATGCCTGAAGTTATATTTTATAGTAAAAAAATAATTTTTGATAAATGCATACTTTGAAAAAAAAATAGAAATCGTTTTAGGCTAAACCCTAAATTTGTCAAAAATAAAATTATAAGTAGAAAACTATATATATATATATCATAATATATTTTAAGTTAAAACAAAATTTGAAATCGATTTAGACAAAATTCATGATATAACTTTTTAGAAAATATTGATAATATCTATAACAAATATATTTTTAATCTACTACTAGTAGGTACAAAAATGATAATAACCATAAAAGAAAAACACGATAATAGTAATAAGGCTTCTAGCAATTTATACCTAGTATATTAAGATCCCAATAACTTAATATCCAAAATATAAATATAAATATAAATATATTTTTATATATGTGTACTGTTTGCAACAGTACTTACAATAGTAAAAATAACAATGATTAAAATAGTAATAATAATAATAACAACAGAATAAAAATAATAATATTAATATTAATAATAATAACAGATGCAAAAAAGAAAAAAAAAATAATAATAATAATGATAATAATAATAATAACATTATTATTATTAACTTACTTTCCCTTTTAAGAACAGAGAGAGAATGAGAGATTGAGATGGGAATCGAGGGAGAGAGAGAGGAGAGAGGGGATTAAAGAGCTAGAGAACGGGAGGCGGAGGAAGAAGAGGGGAGCGGCTCGGTGCGGCGGCGGAGGCGAGTGTAGGCGCTGCGGAGGGGCAAAAGGGGCTCGGGAGAAGGGAGCTGCGGCGGCGGCTGCTCCGGCGGATCTGGGTGGCTGGAAGCAGCGAAGAACGGAGGAGAAGAGGCGAGGGAGAACGGGAGTTCGGGGTGGAGTCGCCGGCGCCGGGAGGTGGTGGGTGGATCTGGCGGAGCGGCCCACGTTGATTGGCCACACGGGCTCGGCGCGGGTCGCGTCGGGCAACGCTCGGCGGTGGAGGGTTTCAGCGGGTGGTGAGTCTCTCGTCGGTCGGTAGCCCACGACGGGGAGCATCACGCGGCTGGGCTTGGCCGACGGTCGTAGCTCGCGGGGGCGCGTGCGGTCTCGCGGCCAGCGGTGGGATCGCGACCGCGACGGACCGGGTCACCTGCTGCGCACGGAGGAGTGGCTCCAGGAACGTGAGCTCCGTCGCGCTTGACGGCGGTCGAGACGCTCGGATCCGAGGTGGTGGCGCGTCGAGGTCGGGTAAGTTGCGGGGGTTTTGATTTATTTTGTGATTT
This sequence comes from Iris pallida, assembly GCA_029216955.1. Taxonomy (NCBI): domain Eukaryota; kingdom Viridiplantae; phylum Streptophyta; class Magnoliopsida; order Asparagales; family Iridaceae; genus Iris; species Iris pallida. The sequence goes on from JANAVB010008400.1 coordinate 3,106,973, forward strand.
GGTAGTGGTGACGGTGGTGGCTACATTGTTGTCGGTGGTGGCGATGGTTGTGTTGGGGGATTTGGCCGGGAAGTGGCCGGGGGTTGGATGCTGCAGTGGCTATGTCGCCATGGCGACGGTGCTGGTGGAGGTTAATTTGGCGATGATGGTGGTGGTTGTTGGTAGTCGGGTGGCTGGAATAGGCCGGGCAGGTCTTGGGTGTATGGGGTTGGCCGGATGACGGGTATGTAGTCGGAGAGCTGCGGTTTGGTGGTGATGACCACAGTGGTGAGCTTGGGCGAGGGGCTGCAGGGGATGGAGTCGGCGGTTGCGGTGGCGTGGTTGAGGAGAGCGGGATGTCGGAGTTACCGGGAGATGGCTGGGCGTGGTGCTGCTGGATGTCGGAAGGCGACAGGTGAAGATAGTAGAGTTAGGTTTAGGATTTGTTGATGTCGGGGTGTGTCCGACACGAAAAGGATTGTATCTGTACAAATGGAATAAGATATTGGACGGGGAGGGATTACATGGACACGATGCACTCACGTAGGTGAAAAATTTTGTGGATGGTTGGAATTTATGGAGGAGTACCTGCATATTTATAGGATGTGGGAATTCCCAGTTAGATAAGGATTAGAATTGATTTAAAACCCCAATAGATAATACCATATTAATTTAAATAGATTTAAAGCAAATTCAATCCAAATCCGAATTTCGAATTAAATCTATATATATTCAAATCCAAATTATATGGATAACTTCCATATTTAAATTAAGCATTTAAAAGTAATAAGAAAATTTAAATGCCCATAATAAGTTTAATTAAATAGAAGAAATTCAAAATAAATTTTTATAAATAATATAAAAATAATAAATAATAATTTCAAAAATTACCATAAACATTTAACTGCTAATATGGAATATCTTTAAAATATTTCTTTCAATAAATTTTAGATAAAAATAATTTCGAAAATCGTAATAAGTATTTAAATATTCGGAATTTACTTTTTGTATAATAAATAATTAAATTTCTAAAATTATGAATAATACTTCAAAAATGCCTTTGTAGGAAAATTAAGGTAGATTCGAAAAATGGTAAAGTATCTACATGAATCAATTTTCACGTATTTCGCATGCGACTAGTAAAAATATATTTACCTTGAAATTGATATAAATAAATAAACAAAATTTTTGCGACGAAATTTTATACTTTTGAGCAAGTAAAATATTTAACTATAAAATCTATAAATAAAATATTTTTTTTAAATATGTATCTCGCACACATTCGTACTCGACGGGCAATTACGACAAACACAATTTCGCGCGTGACTTACAATACGATTATGCGACGTACAATAAAACTAAAAAAAAAAAATAGTACCAATTTATATTAAAAAAAATTTGTAGAAATTTAAGGATTTTACAATTCTTTACATAGTTTAGACTCAAAATTCTATGATAATTTGAACTTGAATAATGTTTTGGTCTATAATTTGTTTCCTTCAGATTTATATTGTTTAAATATATTATAATGCATGTTTAAATCATATAGGTTGCAAAAGAAAAGGACTCAAAATTAGTTTAGATTAATCATACTGAGATTTGGTTATGTATTAGACCTGAATAAATTTGATTATAATTAGAATTCTTAATTTTTATAAGATTAGGTTGTTAATTTGATTTGCATTCCATTAAATCTTTATATATATTGGACTCAAAATTATAAATTAGGTTTAATATTTTGTATATATATTATATTTAAATTATGGTAGATTATATTTTATTAGATTTTAATTATATAAAATAATAAATAAATCTGGATTAGATCAAAAATGGTAGTTGTCTACTACATAATATGGTATCAATATAAATCAAATATTTATATTCTATCAAATATAAAATAATAAATAAATCTGGCCATTTAATTTAAATTATGGTAATTGTCTGCTACATAATATGGTATCAAATAAGTTTGGTTGTATCGTAAATAATATTTTTTTAGAATAAGTTTGGTTGTAGTGTTATGTGGATTTATTATAACATTTTATGTAGATATCTTTAAAAAATGCTACAAACAATGGTCAAACATGTTGCTTACCCCTAGATTACACGACAAATTGGTTGGAGGATAGTAGGTTAATTATATTCAAACACTCGCAAAAATTTTGTTTTGGTCACCCTATTTTGTGCAGCCATACAGTGGAAGCCTGATTAAATGATATTCAGATTTTCTTCCATAATATACTGAGACTTTAAAACGGCTCAAAGTTAAATTTGTTAAATTGTTTTTTTAAGGCCCTTGATAAAGACACTACAAAAAAGACTTGAGGCTGGCCCAATTCTTTTTACAAATTTTTTCACTCGAAATTTAACTTACGGCTAGCACAAAAATATATTTAGGACTAGACAATAGTAAAATTCTAAGTGAAAAATTTATAATAAAAATTCCCCCACCAAAAAAATGAGGGGAAAATTTTCCCCAACCAAAAAATGATTTTTGGGCTAGCCTTTTAAAGATCAAATAACCTCCCTCTTCGTTTCCCAGATCCTCCTCCAAAACCCTCCCAAAATCGAAACCTGCTAAAAGTCCCCCCCCCCCCCCCCCCCCCCCCCCGCCCCAAAAAAAATGAAGGGAAAAATTCTAGCCAAAAATAAAGATAGGAAACCTTTTCCAGAGGGAAGGTTAATATGATCAAGGACAAAACCACTGGCCGTAGTTGCAGCGGAAGAGGCCGCAGTAAAAGAGTCGACATCGATAGCGGTGTCAATGGCCGCAGCAGCAGCGGCAGAGGCCGCAAAGGCAGAGGCGGTAGCGGTAGAGGCCGCAAAGAAATAGACGGGGGAGGCCACAAAGGCAAAGAAGATTGCGATTCCAAGTTGAGGTATTTACGCGAAAGGAAGGAAGCACTGGCTAGAGCTACAGCGGCAGAGCCCACAAACAAAGATGCGGCAAAGGCCGCAAGATAGAGGCTGAGCATTTCTCGCAACGACATCGAAAGAGACAGAGAATGCAATTAAAGCAGCGGCAGAGGCCGCAAAGATAGAGGCTGCAGCGGCAGAGGCCGCATCAAAGGGAATGAGACCGGCTATTTTAAAGTCAAAGGAGACACCGGATTTTGAATCCGAATCCGATGCAGAGAAAACAACTAGCAAGAAGAAAAAATCTATTTTTGAAACAAACTCCAAAGAGTCAACTTTTACAAAACGACGGCCAAGTTGGCCGATGATACAGAGTCGATATCGGACTCGGAGTCCAACGCACCGGACTCAGACTCGGAGGATTCTGAATCCTCATCAGAGGAGGAAGATGCAGAGGAGGAGCCATCTGCCAAGAGCTCCAAGAAGATAGGGAAGGTACCCATTTTTACTGACTCTAAATCTAAAAAGAGTTTTAAAAAATATTTCAAGAAAAGGGCTGTTATACCTGAAAGAGCCAGTAAGATAGCTAATGTTGAACATGAGGGTTTCTTAGATATTTTAAAATTCTATCAGTTAGAAAACTGAACAAATCCTGCCTTGCGAAACCTAATCGGACAATAGTCCATGAATTTTACTCAAATCTGAGGGCTGACATTGAAAAAAAGGTGGCTAAACTACTAGTGTTTTTGAGAGGGAAATAGATGCATTTAAATGCTGTTGTCATCAATGATTTTTATGGGTTCGATCCAATTGTTGATTTTGATATGAAGGATCTAGATAATGTGTCCTTCCCGGATGCTTTTTATGAGATGACTGGTAAATCGGTTGGGGTCAAGGGCCAACAACATGTATACAAAGATGAATTGAAAACTTCGTATAAATTGTTGCATGCCTAATATGTCAGACACTGAACCCTACTAGACACGACAGTTCCATCCATCCTGATAGAGTAAAGTTTCTTTATTATATGGGGACGAAAAGAAGGATGGATATAGGTCTTAAATGTTTAGTAGAATAATGTATTTTGTGGAAGACCGACTGTAAGGACAGCTCTCCCTTTTGGGGGATTTATATGTCCCTGGCTGCTAACATGGTGTCCCAAGCTTAACAGGGGATGTTTATATCAATAACAGAGGATCCATAATAAAACTAACTTTCAGCCGATTGTTAAGACAACAAGAAGACTCTTCTCTTCCATAATCTAGCCATCCACCAACTCAGGCACCATCAAACAAACCATCAACATCCGGAAGACAAACCACCAAGGACAGGTGGATGATCTGTACAATTTGGTTGCTGCAAACTTTGAGAAGTCTTCAATGAGATGAAGACTATATCGGACACACAGAAATTTCTGGATAGGATGAAAGAGCTAGAGGCAAATTAGTGAAGAAGAAGAATGAATGAATGAATGAAATTGTTTGGAGGTATTGAGAAATAATATAATTTTACTTTACATTTTGTTTCTTATTCTACTACTAGAATCTTGATTTCTGTAATATAGACACGTTGATACTCTAATGTTAGAATATAAGTCTCCATCCAAAATTAGCTCAGCAGTGATGGATATCAACTTATTTGGACATGGGTTTTTTTTTTTCTTATCTCAATCTGGATATTTGCATTGAAAATGGAAGGATAATGTTACATTAAAATAACATTATAATCTTCATTCTTTTTCTATTACAGTTTTTTTCATTACAGTCTTCCTATTTACCTGCTACTATGTTACTAACTGATCCAGCTATCCATGCTGGATTATTTTCTTAGCTGACTTTTAGGTTTGCTTGCTACTGTATATACTTTCTAATACTATGGTATCAATATCATCACTAAAGAAGGAATTCAAGGAATCATTTGAATTAAGGCTCCAGTTATTACTATGTACATTGTATACACTTGTGAGCTTCAACTCAGCTAAACAGAATGTCCATCTCTGGTGCCTAAGGATATAGCAACACTTGTTAGCCCCTATATTCTATATTAAACACTCTAGGACAGAAGCACATGGTTGAATCAAAGCTACTCTGGATAATAGTTAATATTGTACTATACTCTGTTACTAGATGCTCTGATATTGCACTGATACTGTCCAATTGTACCCTGAAATGGTGATTTAGGACTCAACAGATGATGGTCCAATGCATGCACAGAGTGAAAATGCCTCAAGGCATGTAATGTATGTCTGATACTAGAGGTAGACTGAGCTAGAACACTCCCAGTCAGTGATATTTGGTATTATAAGCATGAGGACACTGCTATAATATAGGTTCTTAAGGGTAAGCCATGCACTTAAACTTGCTTGGTGTCCTGACACTCGAAAGAGTCCTTGAGAGTAACCTAACACTTGAGCTAACTGGAGAGTGTACTCACTACTCATTGATTGATACAAAATGGGATCGCATCATAGAACCCGCGCTGTGCACATTGACACTCTAATGTTAGAACCTGCAGTGTGCACATTGATACTCTTATGTTAGAACACACACTGTGCACATTGACACTCTAATGTTAGCCCTCACTTTGATACTTCTATTTATGTTTCTGGATGTCATTTCTACATATACAGTGAGTCCATACTACTATAATTTCTTATTCGTCCCTCAAGGTGTAGGTGAAGGAGATTTTGAGGAAGAAGAAAAAAAAGATGGAGATGAAGATTAATCTTTTGAGTTTTGACTTTGATTTCAATTTGGACTGTAATATTTGAATTGTAATATGTTCTGAATATTTGTTGGTCTTTGCGGTAAAACTCGATTTTGTGTTTGAAAAATTATAAATTAAAACTTTCGGTTGTACTAAGCACCGTTGGGGTGCATGGTTCGTACTTTGTTTGAAAAATTATAATATGGTCTTGAATTTAGAGTTGGTCTGATATTTGTATGGATTATTGTAATGTGAATTATGCAGGTTCTATGTTGAACTACTAACGTAAATTGTGCAGATTATTATAACATGGTGGAATGGAGTTTACTTAATTTAATTATGATTTGTTTGGTTGAAGCATTTATATTTTTTTGTATGAATTATCTAAACATTAATTTAGCTAAGTTGTGTGCATTCATGTGATTGCAGTTGGCCTTCACAGATGTTTTTGATTTTTTTGGTGTACTCCTTTGATTTGCAGATGACCTTCACAGATTTGATCAGTCCTGGGTGCATTCCTAGGATTTATAGTTGGCCTTCATTCTGGGTGCATTCATGGGATCACTAAAACTTTATTTGATTGGAATATGTGTTGCTTTATATAAATAATCAGTGCATCGATGCCATCAGTATCAATTCGATGTCAGTGTAATCCATAATGTAATCCTGCTTGTTCATCTCTTGTTATTGTTGAAGCAAAGTATGTAATGTAAGAAAAATTTCTTGGATGGTAGGTTAATTATATTCAAACACTCGCAAATTTTTTGTTTTGGTCACCCTATTTTGTGCAGCCATACAGTGAAGCCTGATTAAATGATATTCAGATTTTCTTGAACATGCTTTAATATTAAATGAATAAATAATATTGAGATTAGATTGACCATGCTTTAATATTTTTCTCAATAGGATAGTGGGTTCATGATATTCATTAAAAGTCAAAATTATAATATTTGCTTAAATTTTCGATAAATGATATTAAAATTAACGTAAAAATTCGAATATACTTTGGAAAATGATATTAAAATATCGTAAATATTAGAAAGATGATTAATATGACAAAATATCACAATAAAAAAAAATCCCTCGGGCTTCCACGGCTTGAAGACGTGGGCCTCGGGGGTCTCCTTCCAGTCGATGCGGGGTTGGCGAAGGCTGCAGTCGTCTTGCTCGAACGAGGAACGGAGAGTGCTGCTGATGGAAAGGAAGCTCTCGAAAGGGTCCCACAAGTCCAACGACAGGGGATCGAAGATCCTCGAACCGAACCTGAATGGAACTAGGGACATCTCTTCGTCGATGAAATGAATTTATATTGTAGAGCTATGTATGAACTCGAGTTGCTTTGTTAATCTTTGTTTCCGATGCAGAGCTCATGGAGACGATGTCGACGTATTTATAGTGGAGATTCGGATGTCCTGGAGAGTTCGAGTTAGTATCAACTCTCCAGAGCCATTTCCAGCGTTTCTCTTACTCTTCTCGCGTCTTCCGGAACGAGCCTAAATTTACACCACCACCAGCCCGCCCAATCCATAAACATCTAATAGTTCCAACATATATATATATAATATATATATATATATAGTCCAACCCAAGCATCCTAAGGCAGCCAGCCCAAAATCACATACCAATCTAACCCTAATCCATGTAATTAATAATAAAGATAAATAATAATATATATGCAATAGAATTTCTTACTTGAATACTGAACATGCATACACACAATTTCACATCCCCACTGGCCTTAAGCCTAGTCCAAGGACTCAAATGGGCTTAGCCTAAAACCATCAGCCCATTACCTTATTAAAACCCAAAACTTAATTCCCTAATCACACACCCTAACTCACTGTATTGATAATAAAAAATATTAATTAAAACTGATCCTTAATTAAAACAATAATTAATAATTATAATTAATAACATATAGTTAGTCTATAATAACTATGAATGGGAGGAGGTAGGGGTGAGCATTCGGTTTATTCGGTTTAAACCGAACCGAATAACCCAAAATCGAATTGGACCGAAACCGAATAAGCAAAACCGAAACCGAACCGAATTGGCCCAAAACCGAATCAAACCGAACCGAATTATATCGGTTCGGTTTATTCGGTTTATTCATATTTTTTGATTTTTTTTTTTTGAGCTTTTTTTGTTAATCTATTCTACTATATAATAGGAAAACTTGATGGTGAAACTTTTGAATTCCAAAATACCCTTACATGTCTATACTAATTAAAAATTCATTAATTTTAACAAGGACAACTTAATAATTATGAAGACTACCCCTTGATCTTCCTAAAGAGTTTTCCTAAATTAACTAAAAGAATTAAAATACGTGCAAGGCACGTGCACATATGCTAGTATATAGTAACTAAATATACATAGACATATTTAGTATATACCTAATATATTTAGTATATACCTATATATATTAATACTTATATATAAACACACACACAACACACACCACACACAACACACCACCACACTATATATATATATATATATAATATATATATATGAAGCGGATCAAAAGTCCCCCTTAGAAAGCCCCCCAAAAACCTCCCTCACTCTAATCCGTAATTTAATGTTAATATTAATGTTAATATTAATGTTAATGTTAATATTAATGTTAATATTAACATTAAATACTAAAATTAACATTAATATTAACATTAAAATTACTATTAACATTAAAATTAAAATTACATTAATATTAACATTAACATTAACATTAATATAAAAAAATTAAAAAAATTAATATTAACATTAACATTAATATTAACATTAACATTAATATACGAATTATAGTGAGGGAGATTTTGGGGGGGGCTTTCTAAGGGTAACTTTTGATCCGCTCCCATATATATATATATATATATATATATATATATATATATATATATATATATATATTATATATATATTATAATTAAATTTTTTTATTCGGTTTTGGATCGAAACCGAAACCCAAAACTGAAACCGAAACCGAATAAGAAAATTTAGTATTTTCAAAACCGAAATCGAACCGAATTTTTTTAAAACCGAACCGAACCTCTTATTCGGTTCGGTTCGGTTCGATTTTCGGTCCAAAATCGAATAATGCTCACCCTAGGAGGAGGTGTTGTTGCCATTCTCTCACAGTCTCACTAAACCCAATTTAACCCTAAAATTCGAAGAGGGGAGAAAAGGGGTCCTCACTGTGGGGCTCGACGGCGGAGAGTGGGCGGCTCGCGTGGGTGGAGAGTTGGCGGCTCGCGCCGACAGAGAGTGGGCGGCTCGCGTCGGCGGCGGGTTAGGAAGGAGGAGGAGGCCGACCAGGGCGGCGCCGGTGGGTTGCGCCGGCAGAGGGGAAGTGGCGCGCGACGTCTGGCTTGGGGCTCTCGCGCTCGAGCACGACGGCGCTCGAGCGACGCCGGGTAGGGCCAAGGCGGCGACGGCTGGCTCGCGGTGAACACGCTGGATTCGAGTGAGCGAGCGCGGAGGTGCGGTGGACGGGGACGCCTTGCTCGGAGGCTGGCGACGGAGGTGTCAGGTTTTGTCTCTTTATCTCTCTCTGACTCTCTGTTGATGGTGGTGGTGTAGGTATTTGTGGGTTTTATGTGGTGATAGTGGGGTGGTGACGATGGTGGTGCGGGTGGTGGAGGAACGGGGAATAGGGCGGAGCCGAGGTGGTGTGGTGGTGAGGAGAAGTCGACGGTGGTGGTCGACTGTGAAGGAGGTGGGCGGAGGCAGCAATGGTGGTGGCGCTGACCCGCTGTGGGTGGTCGAGCATTAGTGGTGGTGGCTGTGGTTGATGGAGGTGGGCGGTTGAGGTAGGCCGGGTGGTGACGGTGTTGTTGGTTGTGGATGTTGAGGTGGTGGTGGTCGGGAATGTGATGATGATCGTGAGCACGGTGGCAGGAGGGGTCTTGCGGCCAATATGGTGGTGGCGGCGTCGGGGGTGGCTTGTTGTAGTGGAGTTTGGCTGGCCAGGGAGCAGGGAGGAGTCGGGAGCAGGGAAGCAGGGTGGCGGCTGCTAGATGGGAAATTAGGGTTTAGAAATTTGTTTGTTGTAAAAATATTGGGGAGTCCCCAATATTGTAGGATAAAACCCTAATGACATGGATGTAAATGTAAAAGAAAATAGGGAAATTAGTGGCAATCACTAACAACTAACCACTAACACTTTGCTACTACATGCTAGCTAATAATTAATTAATTAATACTAGTTAATCACTACCTAATTACAATTATTATTGAAACTATATGATTCAAATAAAATAGAACAAGTATATTTATTTAAAATAATATTTTGACAAATCTTTTATGTATTCAAAATAATATTTATAACCTATATAAATTTAAGGAAATGAACAGGGAGATTCCAATAGAATAAATTTCACATAAAATAGTTTCATAAAACCAAATGGCCCAACAAAATACCGATAGCATTATACGATCGGAAAATATCTATATCGTATTCACGATTTACAAAGATTCAGGATAATTCAGAAGAAGTAGAAAAAATACAAAAATTTTAAAAAAATTCATATTCGGATAACGGAGGTTACAATGTCGGAGAGTCGTCGCTTCATCGGAGACCTGCTGCCTCGCCAGATCTTCTCGTCGTCCACCGACCCTAAGCCCCCACGAGCTCGCCACCGCACTACGCTCGAAACCCGAGCTGCTTCCTCGATACCCACAAGCGACCCTTCGAGTCTCGAGACGCCTCCTCCTAGTTAGAGTCGTCTCTTTGAGAATCGCGTCGTCCCTTAGAGAATCGTGCCACAGCACTGAGGAGCACCGGATCCACCTCACCAAGCTTGGATCTAGCCGCCGACCGTCGCAACCAAGGTGAGACTCTGATCTCTTCCTTCTTCATCTACTTCCTTTTAGTTTTCCTTCTTCTCGAGTTATAGGGTTCTCGGTCGGTAAGAATGGGGCATGCTGTGTAACGAGAGAGCAGCGGAGAGGATGAAGTGAGGAAGAAGAGGAAAGAAAGTGTAGGGATTAGGATTTGCGGCTAGAAATGGAGGAGGTGGAGAGATGTTAGGGTTGTGTGTGCGGCGCTGGGAGCGAGAAGGAGATTTAGGTTTTTGGCTGGGGGCGATGAAGTGAGTGGAGAGAGATATTAGGGTTAGGGTTTACTTGGGAGCAGTGGGGAAGAAGGTGAGTAGGGATTACGTTTTTTGTTGTGCAGCGCTGAATGAAAGATGGAGAGAGAGAGAGAGAGAGAGAGAGAGAGAGAGCTGTGTTAGGGTTTGATATGAAATTGTGGGTCGGGTTACGGAATGATATAGTAGGCTGGGTTGCACAATGGAAAAGACAACAGAATAAAAGAAGAGAATAGAAGCAGTGGGCCCACTGGGTTGCGCTTGGTAGTATAAATTGGGCTGGGCTGTGCAAAAGAGGAATAAAAAGAAAAGAGAGAAATAAGGTTTGGGCTTGGGTTTGAACTGTCTTTTTTGGGCTGTTATTAGTTGTAGTATTGATTATCATTATTGTTATTGTAATAAGTTGTTATTATCATATTAAATCTATAGTAATATTTATGGAAAATATTTTAGTATAGATTATTGTCCTAAAAATGTTTATTTTACTAGTAGATATATTTTGTCTAAGTAATATTATTATGCTAGAATCTATAGGATAGTTTGTTATATATAGTTATTAAATTCTTTTCTTATTTAGTATATATTGATGACAATTAATTAGCTAGTAATATGTATAATATTAGTTTATAATTTAATAAATAGTTAGTTAGTTAGCACTATTTAGCTAGTTGCCATTATTTAGAATCTAATCGATTTCCCAATTATTTCTAGGTGGACAAAGACTACCACATTCCTATTACTGATCTTCCAGAGTAAGGCAAGTACTTCTATTTTGATTTATTTACTTCATGCAGTGGTATTTTCATATTGGATATATTATTACACGACTTGATCATACTATGGTTCATGATCTTTACTTGTATACTGGGGAGGGAAATACTACGGATATGTGACCAAAGTCCAACTTAGGATTCATGTTGATAGCTTAATCGCACACCTGTGCACGTGTGATTAGGCCGTACCATTTACTTGTTCTTATTCATAATCTTACCCAGTCGGTCACATATTTTAGTATGTATTTCAAGTTCACTTGTTATGATCTTTTCATTACATGTTCATATTATGTTAGATTATGCATTTACAGTTCATGTTCATCATGTTTCATTGTTTCTTTACCTGTTCACATGTCGTACTTATTTTATTATTATAGATTGTACTTTGCTCCGCTCCTGACTGGATATGTTGCAAGTGAGCTTGAGGCCATATATTCCACTTTCTATGGGAAGGAGCCCGAGGCCATAGTTGAGCAGGATGACACCATGACTCAGGACTTAGGAGCTGCAGAGATTTAGCTTTAGTTATATTATTTAGATTTGTTTAGTGACTTTACTTTTGGATATTGTATTATGAGGGTACTTGTGGATGTGGACTGACACATTTATTTCTGTCTCCGGCTTTGTCTCCAGCTTAGTTGTAAAAGGTGTAATAATGGCTAGACATGTGGTGGTGTATTGTGATGAACTCTGGAACGTACTAGATGCTGTGATGTGGATTTTATCGTATCTTGTGAGCTCCTTAGATACTTAGTACAGCTTACTACGTTGAGTCTACAACGTAGGCTAAACATATCCGACTCGTATTCGATTATTCGGGAGCGGATCGTGACAGCATCAATCGTCGTATATTGGAACATATACGGTAAGCAAATATATGATTTGATTTCCATCTTTGACTTTGACTTTTTATGATTGGATCTTTCACATATTGTCTTACCATATAATTGGACTTATAATTTATGGTAAACCAATTATAATTGGATTTTTATTTTATATATATATAATATATATATATATATATATATATATATATATAATATTGGACTTTCCATATATTGGGCTTCCATATTTTCAATATATGGTAACCATAATTCATGCAAGGGTTTATAAAAGTTTGATTTATTCAAGTTGATAAATAATAGAGGAAAAAAAGGTGGCAAGGGTTCTTTTGCGACATTGAGAGGGAAAATGAGAGATCTATGGCGTTTTCAAAGAGAAAATTGTTTCGAATAATTCTATTTCTCGTCATCTTCGTTTTTCGTGTCTCTGTGATTGTTTTTCTATTCCAAGGAGTTGTGGTGATCCGTGTTGGATCGGTGAGGAGCTTGTAGATGGTGTAGTCTTCTATTACATTAGTGAAGGCTTTTCAGGATTGGACTCCGATCGTCTCGTGGTTTTTTTCGCATGAATTTTCCACGTCAAAAATTCTCTGTCTGCAATTTGGTTCTTTGTGATTTGACATTTGGTTTTGTGCGTTGTTATTGCTCGGTTTTCTCGATGGCTTCTTGGTTTGGGAAAACAGTTTTTGCGTTTCGCTCCCAACAATTTTGGTAGTCCAAGAGAATCAAAATGATGATTTGACATAAAGCTTGAAGGGATATTGTATTTTTTTTTAAACTGAGTAGGAGAATATAATTTTGATTAGGAGAATATAATCAGTTAAAAATTGAAAGGATATTGATAAAATTAAAAGGATATTGATTACAAAAATTGAGGGAATGATTAGTAGAATATAATTAGTTAAAAATTGATTAAACAAATGTATCCTGATAAAGCTTGAAGGGTGGTGTTGCCCCCAATCAATTTTTAATGTTAGACCCTAACAAATTATAATTTGTGTGTTGCCCCTAGTCTACGAGGTTCCCTAACAAAAAAGTTGTGCCTTTAAGCCTTTATTTTTAGAGAGTCGATCTCTCTCTTCCGCGTGTATATTGCATTCTTATGATTACTCAGTATTGTTGGATCGTAGAATCCGCAGCAACTTTTCAATTTCTAATATATCGACCGGCATTTCAATGCTTACAGTTAAAACACTTGCAGTTAGACCGTCAATCCTGGGACGAGGCTATAGTGGACCAACTTGCCGTTGCTTGTTCTGCAACTAGAACAGTGTTGTAATATCTTCGGATTTTGAAGGCCAAGGATACGGAACATACTTATGGACACCAAGGAATTACGTCTTATAGTACAGAAGGTAGGTCTCTACTTGAAGAAGCAATTATCAGTAGTTATAGAAATTTATGATCCAGCTTTCTGTCATTCACATTATGTGAATAATTTGAATTTTCGTACGACGTCTCTGAAAAGAAATCGTCCCAAGCAATGGGAAAAATGTACACATGCTTCGTACTGGAAGATAAATTTGCAAAATTTCGGACTTCCAAAAGACATCCAGACAAAGGCTTGATACTTCCCACAGTTAAATGACATACCAGAATATATCATGACCACTCCAGACATCACGGCACGTTGCCCAAACTAAAATAGGGGCAACCCCCAAGAATTTCATGTAAAAGAATTCTAGATGGCAACAACTTAACATAAATTTCCATGAGGTCATATTTGTTTAGCAGCTCATGCTACGCGAGATTCAGCAATACAGAACTCTGACTCTAACATGACTACTAACATATACCACTGTGGCCTCTGATGCCTCGAACCCTATTGGAAGCCATCTCTGCAAGCACCTGCAGAATGGGGAGGTTATATTAGCAAAATGATGACACGACAAAAAAGAGTTCGCTCCTTTCCCCTACTATCGAAGTGAAATAATAAGAGAGCAAACCCTGATTACCGTGATTTATGTTAACTTCTCATGGAGAACTTTTCTGCAAGGATATTATAGCATTTTCATCCAAGACCATAACTTATTTTTGGCACAGTGACATCTAGGTCAAATGGAATCTCAACCCTCTCTTTAACAATGCATCGGGATTTCCCATCTTCTACCACCAAAAGTTTCCCTGTAGGGCACTCTAAAGTTCGTCTCTCTTTGGCTGCTAGCCTCTTAAAGAACTCTTGGATCTTAATCTCGATACCATCATTTCTAATAAGCGTCTTGAAACCAGACAAGTTCAAGATGCAAACAAACCCTGCTAGCACAAGTGCCGACTTACCAACCAACCCAAAGGCAAATCTTATGCCTTTTGGGTTTTTCCTATCAGATGGTTGGTTATGACGTTCTTCTGTACCACTCATGTTCTTCTTGGCCTCCTGCATTACTTCACCTGTGAATCCGTTTTGATGGAGCATGTACTTTGAAGTGATATGTGAGGAAGAGTAGAGATCGTCCAAAACAAACAAATCCGGGAGGTGGCTTGGATAAGGGGGGAGGAGCAGGTCATCATCTAGTCGGAGGGTTCTATCAGCAAATGTCAAGGCCTCACTAATAACTTCCAAGTGGTCCCCTTTGTACTCTTTAAGTTTGCTAAGTAATAACATGCGGCTGTGACCAATCTGGACCAGAGATGCTTCTCTCTCATATCTTTGTTGTTGTTGCAGAGCCTGAGCATAACAGGATAAGTTGTTATTGAATTATAGCTGCGGGAAAGGAAGGAGGTTTATTGCTCTCTCTTCCAATCCTCAAGTCTAGACTGCAACTTAGTGAGACATATAGTTATAAAAAAATGACTAATAAATTATAAACGAATTAAAAAAAGGCAAGTTTGAATTACAATCTCATAAAATAATGATGGTTAATAGCAAACTTGCATAAGATACCTCAAGTCTTTCTATAAAATGTATTATTACTGGCTTTATAAATAATGTCATGTTATAAGTTGCCTTGATAAGCTCGTGCTACATAGAAATACAATCACATCAATATCAGTAGAATCAGCACAACAAAGCAGAGCAGTGAACACAGGGGACAAGAGGTTGTGTATACATTCCAAATAAAGTCAAATATAGCCATGATCCTGCAATGGAACTATTGAAAACAACTCACGAATGTAATCCCATAGATATATAGCAGAGAAGATGCTAATTATAGAAACATCCCCCAATCCAGATAATTGCCTTTGCATGAAAGCTAGGTATTCCGCAGTTAGACACGAAGAATAGGGCTTTGATACTACAAATAGTTACAAACTGAATATGCATACTGAAACTTTTATTAGTAAAAATTAGAGACATACTGATCAATTATTTCCGATAAGAAACGGAATAGGTTCTCATTTACAATGATGAGAAAATAACAGGAAGTATACAGAGATATGACAATTTCTACACAGAGCAGGTGTTGATAACAAAATGTGGACAAACATGATTTTGCAATTGGTAATCTTTCTGAGTATATGATCCGAGCAGTCTGATATCAATGTGTAAGGATTGACAGAAGGTATCTTTACTGGGTATATGATTAAGAGCAGTCTAACAGTAACAAACTAAAGATCGACTTCTCTTATAGTTCATGGGTATCTCAAAAGTAGGCAATATGTGTTTTATAGATATGCCAAAAGACATGATGTGGATTTCAATGCATTACGAGAAAAAGTATGATAATGATTCTTCAAAGACCAAACCTGATTCGTGGAGGGTGACAAGCACATGAACATGGAAAATCCTCAAAAAGTATATTACTAAAAGTACCAAAAACCAAAAAAACATAATTAACTTTCTAAACCTTAGTTTTGTTAGATATCGTTCACTTTGGTAGTCGTCTTTTTCAACTAAAGTGTGTTGGCACCTAAAAGGAATGGTAGACTTCGGGTCTTGAATGAGTTCCAGGACAAAAGATACATCACACAAGGCCCGCCACTCCAGCAGCGCAGTGATCAACTTCTAGACGACGAAACCACCTCCACGAAAAGGAGGCAGCCTTTCATGGTCCTCAAGCAGACCAATATCACGTCAAGTGAAGTTGTTACTCCCCGTTCCAAATATCCATATTTTGATAGTATTTTGATACGATATATTTTTTTTCTATATCTTGTATCTTGTACTGATACTGTATCATGTACCATGTACTGTGTACATGTGCCTGATATTGGACCAGTATATCCAGTCTATCTCATGATGAGTTGGTTTTGGATTTTTTTTTTGAGTTTCTCGAGAGTCGTACGGACAAATCATCCATAAGGTAATCAACAAGTCTATAACTGATTAATTGACCTAAACAACTTGATTTGCACTTTTGAACCCACCTAGGAGTGGAAAACCTAAGGCGAGGGAGAATCGATTCCACTGCAATGGAACTATTGAAAACAACTCACGAATGTAATCCCATAGATATATAGCAGAGAAGATGCTAATTATAGAAACATCCCCCAATCCAGATAATTGCCTTTGCATGAAAGCTAGGTATTCCACAGTTAGACACGAAGAATAGGGCTTTGATACTACAAATAGTAATAAACTGAATATGCATACTGAAACTTTTATTAGTAGTAAAAATTAGAGACATACTGATCAATTATTTCCGATAAGAAACGGAATAGGTTCTCATTTACAATGATGAGAAAATAACAGGAAGTACACAGAGATATGACAATTTCTATACAGAGCAGGTGTTGATAACAAAATGTGGACAAACATGATTTTGCAATTGGTAATCTTTCTGAGTATATGATCCGAGCAGTCTGATATCAATGTGTAAGGATTGACAGAAGGTATCTTTACTGGGTATATGATTAAGAGCAGTCTAACAGTAACAAACTAAAGATCGACTTCTCTTATAGTTCATGGGTATCTCAAAAGTAGGCAATATGTGTTTTATAGATATGCCAAATGACATGATGTGGATTTCAATGCATTACGAAAAAGTATGATAATGATTCTTCAAAGACCAAACCTGATTCGTGGAGGGTGACAAGCACATGAACATGGAAAATCCTCAAAAAGTATATTACTAAAAGAGCCAAGAACCAAAAAAATAATTAACTTTCTAAACCTTAGTTTTGTTAGATATTGTTCACTTTGGTAGTCGTCTTTTTCAACTAAAGTGTGTTGGCACCTAAAAGGAATGGTAGACTTCGGGTCTTGAATGAGTTCCAGGACAAAAGACATCACACAAGGCCCGCCACTCCAGCAGCGCAGTGATCAACTTCTAGACGACGAAACCACCTCCACGAAAAGGAGGCAGCCTTTCATGGTCCTCAAGCAGACCAATATCACGTCAAGGAAGTGAAGTTGTTACTCCCCGTTCCAATATCCATATTTTGATAGTATTTTGATACAATATATTTTTTTTCTATATCTTGTATCTTGTACTGATACTGTATCATGTACCATGTACTGCGTGTACATGTGCCTGATATTGGACCAGTATATCCAGTCTATCCCATGATGAGTTGGTTTTGATTTTTTTTTTGAGTTTCTCGAGAGTCGTACGGACAAATCATCCATAAGGTAATCAACAAGTCTATAACTGATTAATTGACCTATACAACTTGATTTGCACTTTTGAACCCACCTAGGAGGAGTGGAAAACCTAAGGCGAGGGAGAATCGATTCCAAGGCAAGTACACCTTGCACTTGTTGGATAATTGAGTTTTCATGAAGTTTTCCTTTTAGTTACTACGCTTAGTTTTATACTTGTTTCTACTGCTTTTCTAAGGATTGTAGTCTGTATCATTGACTTGATTTGTGTTTTCTTGTGATTTGAGTTGGGATACCCATTAAGGATAAATCTTAGACCTAGGGATTAAATCATGGATTTTGAGATAAAAATTACGTTTTGACCTCATCTCTAGGTCCTACTTGATGTAGGAACCCCTCCCTAGCTACCCTAGATAGCTTGGGATTGTTTGCTGAAGTTTAGGAGTTATTTGGATCCTTAGAACTCAGATTCGAACCTACCTGTTGTCTGCATTGTATCAGTACAGGCGACATACAATATACCGCACATACCGACGGTAGATTATGGAAATAGTCTATACTACCAGCAAGCAGGAATGGTTGTGGAAGATGGAACAGTATAATGACGGTGTACCGCTTGCTTGCTGATTTTTCAGGATAGCTCATGGTTTGTATGTCGTTTCGTCGTGTAGGCATTTAGCCTTCTCCAAAACATTCCCTAATGACTAACCATTGTCCCTTGGCCTAGTTATCTAAAAGTTTGACTAGCTTTTGGGGGCTTTTCTCCCAAACCCCCACGAGGGGTGTTGAGCGGGCAACGAAATCCCCCTCACCCTGTTATAGTGTGTTAATATTTAATAATTAATTGAGTGCTAGGAACCATGGATTAACTGATGGACTTATGTGTTCTTGAGTAGACCCTAGTTTTAGCTCAGTTAGAACCAGTATTAGTCATGTATCCTGATTTCCTAATTTAGGTTAAAGCTCTTGATTAATAGGACTTCCCGGATCAGATTTCTGTAGCATGTCATATTTTGATGAATGGATTTCAGGATAAGCTACAGAGCAATATTTAGCTATGGTATCGTTTGAGTATAGATAGTATGATATTGATATATGAGGAACTATGTGGTCGAGGTAATTGATACGAGTACTAGATGGATCAATTCCTGATTTACCCTTGTTCTGACTTGTCTATATTAGATGCACTGACCTATGCCAGACTACCCTTTGAGGTACTGGTCCTAGTTATAGTGCATCGAGGTGCCCCTGTTACCTGTAGCATTGAGGTGTCCAAGTTAATGATATTATAGCTATATGTATATACTGATTTCTTGTATGACTATTCCTGTAGTAGGTCAGTGGTCGTAGTGTGGACTATGGTTAGGAATTGTTTGTGGTTTGTTGCATTTGTGCTAAAGATAAATCTAGATTAGAACCCTTGGGAACTAATTCGGATTCACACCCAATGTACACGTGCTCTGGTACGACATCTAGGACGAATAGTTGTGTCTACGACACTGATTCCACATGATATGATTGGGTTAATTAAATAGTTAAATCACATAGATCATTGGGAGGAAAAGGATCCCGATTTCGTACATTCTTAATGGTCAGCCACCAGATACTATTGTATATCATTCACTATGTGGAGTGTAGTATTTGGAATTTATAATGTTACCGACCTAGTGTCTACCCTATAGGAGCGGTGAGACTGTTATTCATATTATTACTGACCCGGTGATCGTCTGAAAGGGACATCGTAGACTGTTAATGATTATATGTATACTTATGTTCTAGCCAGCCCTGCTGAGACAGCACACGATTGACAAATCATTATTGCAACTTAACCGGAATAACCTGGATATTAATATAGTAAGTCGTAGGAACTGATTAGATGCACTATTATTCATTGGATGTACACTTTATTGTATGCAGTAGTCTTGGGGACGTAAGTTGTCTCGACGTAGTAGTTTATCCTTGTTGCCCTATATATAGGGGCAAATTACGGCCCCAACGATATACTACAGATCTAAGCTACGACTCATGCCTATGTATTGCTTAAATTGATTAGGTTTTTCATACATTATTTCTCGTGTCTTTCTTATGGTACATGTTATCTGGGTTGACCTATTGGTTTTGCATGGCCAGGTATGTTAGTAGCACTATAGGATCTACCAGGTATCTTAGTAGCGTTATAGGATCTACCAGTTCCTTTACAGATGGCCGTACTTAGAGGACTGCGGCATCGGATCGCGAATAGATGTTTGATTCATCTTCAACTGGCATATTTGTATTTCATTTGTAGCATTTAGTCCAAGGCAAGTATTTAGCCCTTGTATTCGGAAGCATGTTTCCACCGCTGTTTGACGACGAGATTGTGTCCTAAACGGACGCTAGTCATATGGTCATATTGCATTGGACACTTTGTTAGTATTATAATTTTTTATACTAGCTTCATGATCATGTATGACTCAGCATTTATGCCTTACAACTTTTCATGTGATTATTCTTGTAATTTATTCATTATATGGATTGAGATATAGGATTTGTCAAACCCTAGGATAACGACAATAGCTTGTTAGACCGGTCTCCCACTTGTCTCTAGACAGCCGTGACCGCTGTACAGGCTACTAGAGTACTCTGTATGGCGTAAATGGCCTATGTCTGTCCCCTATCTCCAGTATTTTGGTTCTAGGACGTGACAAAACCATTAGGGCGCAGGACAAACATCCTCAATCCCCGTTGCGGTGCTCTAGGACAATCATCGCGATTACTTACAGACACTGACATCACTAATTAACCAGTTCGACGATCGTAGGCCATATACATCTCCATCGTCACCATCAAAACCATATGTCATGTTCCTACTCCTATCTGAATGGAAGGGATACGTAATCCACCAAGACCCAAGTTTTCGTAGACATGGCCTATGCAGCTGAATCACCGTAGAGGCTAATGGAGATCGTGTATAGCATATACCCCAATGGTGTTCTGAACGATGTGTGCTTTTCGTCATTAGGAAACATCTTGATTTGATTATATCCCGAGAACCTGTCCATGAACGATATACGCTCAAAACCACAAGTATTGTCAATCATGACATCTATAATAGGTAAAGGGAATTCATCTTTAGTCTGATTTTTGTGGGATTTGAATTCAAATCAGTCCTATCTTTTCGTAGTCAGTTGGCAGCCTGGATTGGGATTAGGATTTTAAACCAACTCTATAAATATCTTTCGTGCCTCTTTGAGAACTTACTTAAAAATAGGAGAGACGAAGAGAGAACTGTTGCTGCCGCCATTGGAGTTCAGAAGAGATCGTGCAAGTCCAGAAAGGAGGTGACGGCGAGTGTTCCAGAAGTTTTACGAGAACTTGTTGGTTCTTGGGAGCAATTCGTGTGGAACGAACCCTGCTTTGAGCGACGGTGATCTTCATCACCCCAGCAAGAGATACCTGGTCTTCTACTTCTTCTTCTGCTAATTGTGAAGTGTTCCATCCCAATTGCAACACGCTTGCAAAGAAGAACATTCTCTTTCTGTCAGTTTGTACAAGAGAAAAGATACTTGTAACATAAGGAGAACAAACTTGTTTGCGGAAGAACTCCGAAGTCTCAGCTTCATATCCATATCAGAGAAGCAAACTTGTTTGCTTGAAATATCTGTTTCTACAGTTCATCCATCTTAGATTAAGCCTCGGGACTAACACAATTTTATAAACATCAACTTTGAAACTCATCTTTCAAACCTGCCTTCATCCCTTCCTACATCAACACAAGGGCGACGAGAATGTGTTGCATTAATATTTAGCTACATATGCACTTTAATATCCAAAAACGTCAGCAGTTTACACTTACAACCTATACTTACTGTACCTATTAGCGAGCTGCTACCATGAAAATTTTATGTTCCTACAACTAAGTACCCTCTGTTATCCTCTCACTAAACTTACCGGTCACGTGATCCGTTTTGTGAATTTCTTGTTGGTGTTTTGCCTTAGAACTAGAAAGATAGTCACATATTACATAGGCCAAATTGATTGTATTTCTATATAAAGTTTTGCTTGTGTTGAGAGAATCACATGAGGCGTGGAGAGGCACATGGGTGTCATGTGGGTGCCATGTGGGGGTTTTCTAAAGGAAAGAAGGCTAACTCCACAAACAAGCATTCATGCCTTTTGTCATGCTCATGGGATTATTTTCCTATGGAGCTAAAGTCCCGAAGGGGCTTAGCGACTCAGGCGCAAAGTAGCGCACTTTGAACTTAGCACGTCAGCATCGACGCATGGCGCTTTGTGCGTATTTGATGCGCTCATGCGCTCTTCTTAGCACGAGTCGCATGCGCAGGCTCATGGGCAGGAGCATGAGCAAGGGGCATGAGAGGAGCATGCGTAGGGGATGCACGGCTAAGCGCAGTATGCGCGTTTACGCGTATGCACAAATGCGCTGCTGCGGGGCTACACTGCTGCATTGCTGCGCTACTGCACGCTGCGGGCTGCACGTCTGTGTTGCTGCGCAGTTGCGTGCAGGCGCACGGACTGCGTGCTGAGTGGACGCTGGGACGCAGGTGGCGTATGATGTGACTGATTGGGAAGATTTGAACGGTTATGGAAAGATTATGAGTCAATTATTTAGATCCATCTTTTGGGAATTTGAATTTAATTCATTTAAATCTTTCCATTAATCGCTCCTATCTTTTCACAATCAGTTACGGCCAGCATTAGTATTAGAGTTTCGGCCAACTCTATAAATACTCTCTTCGTGCCTTCATTGTGGACACACAGAAATAAGAGACGAAGAGAGTTGCGTCGCCGCTGCCATTGGAGTTCAGCGAGTTCAAGAAAGGATGGGGTGACAGCGAGCGTTCCAGAAGTTCTTTCGAACTTGCTGGTTCCTGGGAGCATATCGCGTAGGACGAATCTGCTTTGAGCAACGGTGATCTTTATCACCCCAGCAAAGTTGTCTTCATCAACTCCGGTCACAAAGAGACCGAGTCTCAACTCCGTATCTCACAAAGAGAACGAGTATTCATCTCCCTTTCTCACTAAGAGATCGGAATTTCCATCTAAGATTTGTTTCGGGAATACATTTCTCACCCCTAAACTAGATAACAGTTGCTTCTCTTCCCTCTATTGGAGACTGCAGGTGGCACCTCGGGTGTGCTTCCATGCGTGGTGCAGGGCAGGCTGGTGTGATCAGTACTGCATGGCGTGCGTGCACCGGAGCAGGACTGGACGGCCTCGCACAGGGAGAGGGCCAACACCCTCCGCTGACCGCAAGAAAATTGTAAGGGTTTGATGAATAGTGACAATAGGAGGATATAAGTTACAAATGTATATGATTTAAAATTAGGATTGGCTGTTGGAGTTTGGTCTTTTCTAAGTGAATTTTAGTCCCACATCGGCTAGACCAAAGGAGTGTATCTCTATATAATAGCTTTCCTATTTTAGAGATGCATGTGGTGTGGAGGTGCACATGGGTGTACATGTGGGGTTATTTTTCTAATGGAAAAAAGGATAAATCAACAATAAAGCATTCATGCTTTTTGCTCTTGGGAAATTCATTTCCATGGCAGCTAAGCCCCGTAGGGGCTTAGCGACTCGGACTCGGACTCGGGCTCATGGGCTCATGAGGCGTAATGTGGCGTTTTGTTGGCGCACTTTGCACTTAGCACGTCAGCATCGTCGCTAGGCGCATAGTGCGCTTTAGTTGCGCTCGTTGCGCGAGCCACTTGCGCTGCCACGTTGCGAAAGCCCAGTTGCGCAAGCCCAGTTGCGCCCAGGTGTGCGCCCAGGTTGCGCCCACGTTGCGCTGGGTGCGGGGTTGCGCTGGGTTGCGCAGGGTTGCGCGGGTTGCTCGGGTTTGCGCTGGTTGCGCTGCGTGCGCAGTGTGCGCAGTGCGTGCAGTGCGCGCAGTGTGCGCAGTTCAGTGCGCGCTCTGTCGCACAGAGTGCAGGGAGCGCTGGGTGTGCGCAGTTGGCAGCAGAACGTGCGTTTGCATGTTCTGGATGGTTGCTACATGTTCGGGGTGGTATTACCACGTCCCTAACTTTGTGGCAACCGACCAGTTGCTGCAGGGCCTATATAAGGCATCCTCTCTCTCAAGGCTGAAACACAGAATAGAAAGAGAAGCCACCACAGAAAGTTTACGAAGTGTTCTTTAGCACAAGTAAACAGAGAATTCAGACGTGTTCTTTAACACAGTTCTGATCGGAATTTGCTTGCGAATTCCAGCAGCCTTCGAGAGAGAGGAAAGACGTCGCACCAGCGTTGCTTTTGCACGGGAGTTCGTGTCCATCCGAGGAGTCAGAAGAGCAGGAGTGTTCCAAGTTCTCCGACGAACTTGCTGGTTCCTGGAAGCTGTTCGTGTAGGACGAATAAAGCTTTGAGCAACGGTGATCATTCACCCCAGCAGGCCATCTTCCATATTTCGTCTGTCATCTTCTTCGCTGCTGTGATTACGAAATCTTTTTAGATTCTCGTAATATCATAACGATATCTTTTTAGATCTTCGTTATACTTGCGCAATCTTCCTAGAAGTGTTGCGTTGGAATATTGTTTTTACAATTGTTTCATATTCTCAGTTTTCCATCGAAAAATTGTGCCCCGGCAATAACAATCTCAAAGCTTTATTGCTACGATGGAAAACGTTAATGTTTCACTCTTCAATTCTGACTTTTGCAAGTTAGAAAAGTTTGATGGAGAATATTACCAAGTCTGGAAGAGGAAGGTATATCTCACCCTTCAACTC
The DNA here is from genome assembly GCA_029216955.1 of Iris pallida. Lineage (NCBI taxonomy): Eukaryota > Viridiplantae > Streptophyta > Magnoliopsida > Asparagales > Iridaceae > Iris > Iris pallida. The sequence goes on from JANAVB010008400.1 coordinate 3,131,425, forward strand.
AAAGACGTAGATCACGTGCTTCTGGAGGAAGAACCTACCGTTCCAGATACTGGGTCTGCTGCCGCAATCACTGCGGCTACTAAACTTCAGGCCAAGTGGAGAAGAGAAAATAGCATTTGCAGGCTTATCCTGAATGCTATGGAGGATTCCCTTGCAGAATCCTATTCTAAGAAGACTATCGCTAGAGACATATGGGAGTCTCTAGAAAAGCTCTACGAAGAAGACAAGAACCGCAGTAAAATCTTTGTGGTTGAAAAATATCACAAGTGGTTCTTTGAGGACGAAAAGTCTATGCTGCCGCAGGTGAAGGAGTTCCTGAAACTGCGACAGAAGCTGGAAGACGAGGCGATGCCCCTCCCCGACAAGTTTGTTGTTGGAGGGATTGTCTCAAAGCTCCCCGCTGGGTGGAGCAAGTTCTATGCAAACATGCATAAAAAGAAGCTGGAGATCACCCTTGAAGATCTCCTGCAGGAAATCTATGTTGAGTACCAGATGCGGGCTCAACTGAAGGTGGACGCACTGTCCAAGCAATTGGCTAACGCCAATATGGTTCATACCAAGGAACCAAGGGGAAAGCAGGCGGCTTCCCACAGCAAGAAGAAGGATCCTGACAATCTAAAAGTCAAGGGAACTTCTATCAAGAAAAAGAAGCCAAAGTCTCAAATGCCTTGCTTCAAGTGTGGCAAGAAGGGCCACTTTAAGAATGAGTGCAAAGCAAAGACCAAGCAATCAGAGCAAGGAGAGCCTAGTAAGGTATCTATGATCACTGACATTGTTGCTATGATTGCGCAGGTTGATGCGGTAAGGACCGACTCTGACTGGTGGGTAGACACTGGAGCCTCCTGCCATGTCTGCTCCAGTAAGGAGTGGTTCACCACTATACACCTACTTCTGAAGTGGTTATGATGGCGAACCAGGCACAAGCTGAAGTGCTCGGAATCGGGACGGTGGTGTTGAAGCTGACTTCGGGGAAGTCTCTGACGCTTCAAGGCGTGAAGCATGTACCTGCTATCGCCAAGAACCTGATCTCAGGAGACCTACTCTGCAAAGCAGGCCTCAGGATGGACATCAATGCTGGCCAGATGGTGATGTCTATCAAAGGAACATATTTCGGGAAAGCTTTTTCTACGAAGGAATGTTCAAAATTCAGCTTGTAAATCAGTCCAATGTAATTAATGTGATTAATGAAGTCACTCATTCTGCTTATACTCTTGAGTCGTGGCATAATAGGCTAGGACATGTTCATTGTAAACGAATAAACAGAATGTCTAGTCTAGGACTTATCTCCAAGTGTGGGGGTAAGGTAGAGAAATGTGAAGTTTGTGCTCAAACAAAGATCACAAGGAAACCCTTTCCTCGGGTTAATCGAAGTACAGATCTTCTGGAGTTGGTACACTCCAATATCTGTGACTTCAAACAGTTCTACAAAGGCCGGGATGAAGTATTTCATAACCTTCATCGATGACTTCTCAAAGTACGCGTTCGTCTATTTGCTGAAAGACTAAAGACGAAGCATTCGAGAAGTTCAAGGAGTTCAGAGCCGAAGCTGAGCGGCAGACTGGACAACAACTCAAAAGGATAAGAAGTGATCGAGGTGGGGAGTACAGGTCTCATGAATTCGCATCGTTCTGCAAAGAACATGAAATTGTCAATAAGACTATGGCTCCGTACTCTCCTCAATCAAACGGAAGTAGCAGAGAGGAAGAACAGAACGTTAACAGAAATGATTAACTCAATGTTGTTGACTGCTGGTCTTCCTAAGTGCTACTGGGGAGAAGCTGCATTGACGGCCACTTTTATTCTAAATAGAGTGTCTCATGCAACTTCTGACGTTACTCCTCATGAACTCTGGTTCAAGGTCAGACCTAACTTGAATGTCATTCGAGTGTAGGGGTGTCTGGCGTATGTCAAGCTTCCAGATCTGAAGATTCAGAAGCTTGGGACAAGGACTACTAAGACGATCTTCTTGGGGTATGCCGAGAAGAGTGATGCTCGGAGATTTCTTGATATTAAGTCAAATCATATCATTGAATCTCGCGACGCAGAATATTTTGAAGACAAATTTGTAAGACACAAGAATATTGTTCTTGCGGATGTACCGGAGAACAATGAGGGTGCGCAGGAAACTGAAGTCTTCAATGAAGATGTGGTCCAAGAAGATGATGTTGTTGAAACAACGGTTGAACCAGATCTCGCTGAGCCGTCAACGAAGCGAGTGAGGAGGCCGAAGGACTTCGGAAGTGACTTTGTCCTATCATGTGGAAGCAGATCCGCTTACCTATGATGAGGCGATGAAGACCAGAGACGCGATTTTCTGGAAGGAGGCGATTGACAATGAATTTGATTCTATCACCTCAAATAACACTTGGGTGTTGGTTGATCTTCCTGAAGGAGCGAAACCCATCGGATGCAAATGGATCTTCAAGAAGAAGATGAAAGCAGACGGAACTATTGACAAGTTCAAGGCTAGGTTGGTAGCCAAGGGGTTTTCTCAGAAGCAGGGGATTGACTATTTTGACACGTATGCTCCAGTAGCCCGGATGACCACCATCAGAATGTTGATTGCTCTCGCAGCAATACATAAGATGGTGATACATCAGATGGATGTGAATACGACTTTCCTAAATGGCGAGCTGACCGAAGATATTTACATGCAACAGCCAGAGGGATTTGTCATCAGGGATCTTGAAGACAAAGTCTGTAAGTTGGTAAAATCTTTGTACGGTCTTAAACAGGCTCCCAAGATGTGGCATGAGAAATTTGACAAAGTTATAAGGTCAAATGGCTACATGGTCAGCGATACGGACAAGTGTGTTTACACGAAGTTCGCTGATGGAAGAGGTGTGATCGTTTGTCTGTACGTGGACGACATGCTTATCCTAGGTACGGATATTAGCTGTGTCACGGAGACAAAAAAATTCATCTCAAACAAGTTCAGTATGAAGGACTTGGGGGAAGCTGATGTGATCTTAGGGATCAAGATCATCCGGACAGACAGGCCCGGACTTAATGGGAAGCCTGTGAGGCAGTTGCCTCAGGCCTCAAATATTATAGGGCCCAATTTTTTTTTAAAGTATGTGTTATAGAAGTATGGCCCGGCTAGGTTAAAATGCAACTACTATGCAGCCCCGCCGCTCAATGGGGAAGAGAAGATGCTGTTTATTAATTTAGAAGCATGGGCTGGCCCACATCTAAATTTAGTTACCAAGAATAGTTTTTAGGTTATTTAAAAAGAGCCTATTGCCGAGTTCCCTTCCTGTGGCAGTAGCAATAATTTATTTGTGATTTTTTAATACATGGCAAAGATGAAGGATGAGGTTTGATTCTTTGAAGCATTTTATTTGCAAGATTTAAGAACCAGTCGAGTTCGATCCTCCCCTAAGTTCCTTTTCCAATTCCACATGTGAGTTTTGTTTTTCTAATATATATATATATGATATAAATTGTTGTTGAATTCAATTTTATATTTTATTTGCAAAAGATTTTAAATCTTCTCATAATTTTTTTATTTATATGACATGGCAAGTATATCAGTTGCAATAACTTAGATTGTTGAATAATTATTACGACGCTCTAATTATTGAAATTTGTGGTTGACTTATAATTTATTAAAAATGTGTTCTTGCTAATGCATATAGCTATTTATAGCTTGGCTATGTTATCCATCGAGAAAAAAATGATTGAAAAAGTTAATTATGCAAACTTAATCAGTACTTTTGCCTCGACGAGAGCAAGACGAGTAATATTTAAGTAATTATGTGATGCCTTGAGGAAGCGTTTGATGGGCCAATTTTTTTATATTATTATTACCATTATGAACTATTCCAAACATATTAGATTTCTTTCTTATTTATTTGTATAGAACATCATTTTTTTTTTTTTTTGGTTTGGAACATCTAGTAGTTCATTACAACATATATTCTTTTGGCTATTAATTTTGTTTATCGTTTTATTTCTTGCATCTTGGTTTGAAAACACTATTGTATCGATGAAAAATATTATAAAATAAATATTAAGTTTTAAGGGCACCACATTTACAGCTCGTCTCAGGCCTCAAAATCAAAAGTACGGCACTGCGGACAGACACTGGACTAGCGCTGTCACAGTCTCATTATATTGAGAAAATGATCACTCGTTATGGGTATCGGGATCTTCAAGGGATCGATACGCCGTACAGGTGTGATCTGAAGCTGAAGCCTAATTCAGGGGAAAGCGACAGGCAGCTGGAGTATTCAAGCGTAATCGGAAGTTTGATGTATGCTACTACTGCCACAAGGCCTGACATAGCTTTCGCCGTGGGAATGTTGAGTCGTTTCACGAGCAACCCAGGTGCTGAACACTGGAAAGCTGTTGAAACGGGTTATGGGATATCTCAAGAAGACTCTATGCACTGTACTACAGCGAAGATCCGCAGGTAGTGGAAGGCTTCAGTGATGCCAGTTGGTGCTCAGAGGTGGAGAGCGAGAGGTCCACAGGTGGATTCATTTTCACAATGGGTGGAGCTGTTATATCGTGGAAATCGAAAAAACAGACTAGCTCTCGCGGTCATCCATGGAATCTGAGTTCTTTGCACTTGATACCGCAGCCGAGGAAGCAGAATGGCTTCGGGAGCTCATGTAAGATCTTCCAGTGGTTGGGGCGCAAATACCGGCGATACCGATATACTGCGACAACCAGACGACTGCAGCAGTGGCATCAAATGACCTCTTCAATGGGAAGAAGAGGACTGTGCGGTTGAAGCACAGGGCAGTACACAATCTTATCAAGAGAGGTGTTATTGCAGTGATTGATGTTCGGAGTCAAGAGAACCTGGCAGATCCGTTCACCAAGGGCCTCAAGCGCCAGCTGGTCGATGACACAGCTTGTAAAATGGGCTTGAAGGCATTCTGATATTGTATTATTGTATTCCTACCATAAAGTTTTATGCTAATAGTTCAAAGATTTATCTACTAGGCATCTAGCTTTTGGTTCAAGGGAGGACCACTAATCGGAAGAATATCAGGAACGGTGGGTACATGTTCTATTGGGCATGGAGAGGTTACGGACCTATAACCACTGTTGTCTACTGTTGTTTTCTGCGGAAAACAGTTCATGTGGGAAGGTTGGCTTAATAGCCTTAATGAGTTCTCAGGCAGAGTGAATGCCTGGTGTGCTTTACAGGAAGCACGGTAGAGCAGCACTACAAGGAGTGAAACTCCATGCTACAGTGGGGTGACTCCACAATGAGGTTCCTATATGTGGGGTGCTGCCCAAGAATAGGATAAAGCCTCGGCTTTGCAGGCCAAGTCACAGCGGCGTAGCACCGCAAATAGGCAGTTAGCCTAATGCTGTATGTTAAAATAAAGAGGGGTGTAGTCAGCACTACAAAGAGGAGGAGTTCCTCATGTTACAGTGGCACGACACCACGATGAGGTACCCGGTTAGGGATAAAGCCTCGGCCTTGCAAGCCATGTCGTTGCGGCGTAACACCGCAAAGGAGCCTAAGGCTTCATGCTGGGTAGTTTGGCACTACAAAGAGGCAGTTGCCTCATGCTACAGTAGTATGACACTACAAAGGTTCCCAGATATGGGGTGATTCCCAGAGAGGGGTAATGCCTTGGCTTTAAGCCATGTCATAGCGGCGTAGCACCGCAAGGGAAGCGCAAAGCGCTTCATGCCATGTCTCTTTATAATGAACTCACCTATAGTGTATGGACAAAGAGATATCAGGCCGTCTCTTGAGGGTAAACTTGTAATCGCCCAATATTATACACTGAAACCAGGCTGGCACAGGACCTTTAATGTGTAGCCAGAAGCACACGTAACTACATTATGCGAGTAGAAAGAATTTCAGCTATGATGCAAATTCAAGACTTAGTCCATTCTTGTATTATAGTCTGTTGTTTGACCCACACAGGAAGATTCAAGTCATAAGCGACATCTCTCCTAATGCATGATGGACAGTTACTGTGGGGAACACTTATACCCATATATATATAAAGATATGTGGGAGATTGTTGGAGTTTGGTCTTCTTCTAAGTGAATTTTAGTCTCACATCGGCTAGACCAAATGAGTTGTATCTCTATATAATAGCTTTCCTATTTTAGAGATGCACATGTGGTGTGGAGGTGCACATGGGTGTGCCATGTGGGGTTATTTTTCTAATGGAAAAAAGGCTAAATCAACAATAAAAGCATTCATGCTTTTTGCTCTTGGGAAATTCATTTCCATGGGAGCTAAGCCCCGTAGGGGCTTAGCGACTCTGACTCGGGCTCATGGGCTCATGAGACGTAATGTGGCGTTTTGTTGGCGCACTTTGCACTTAGCACGTCAGCATCGTCGCTAGGCGCATAGTGCGCTTTAGTTGCGCTCGTTGCGCGAGTCACTTGCGCTGCCACATTGCGCAAGCCCAGTTGTGCTACCCAGTTGCGCATGCCCAGTTGCGCAAGCCCAGTTGCGCTGCCCAGGTGCGCGCCCAGGTTGCGCTCAGGTTGCGCTTGGGTGCGCTGGGTTGCGCTGGGTTGCGCAGGGTTGCGCGGGTTGCTCGGGTTGCGCTGGTTGCGCTGCGTGCGCAGTGTGCGCAGTGCGTGCAGTGCGCGAAGTGTGCGCAGTTCAGTGCGCGCTCTGTCGCGCAGAGTGCAAGGAGCGCTGGGTGTGCGCAGTTGGCAGCAGAACGTGCGTTTGCATGTTCTGGACGGTTGCTACATGTTCGGGGTGGTTATTACCACGTCCCTAACTTTGTGGCAACCGACCAGTTGATGCAGGGCCTATATAAGGCATCCTCTCTCTCAAGGCTGAGACACAGAATAGAAAGAGAAGCCACCACAGAAAGTTTACGAAGTGTTCTTTAGCACAAGTAAACAGAGAATTCAGACGTGTTCTTTAACACAGTTCTGATCGGAATTTGCTTGCGAATTCCAGCAGCCTTCGAGAGAGAGGAAAGGCGTCGCACCAGCGTTGCTTTTGCACGAGAGTTCGTGTCCATCCGAGGAGTCAGAAGAGCAGGAGTGTTCCAAGTTCTCCGACGAACTTGCTGGTTCCTGGAAGCTGTTCGTGTAGGACGAATAAAGCTTTGAGCAACGGTGATCATTCATCCCAGCAGACCATCTTCCATATTTCGCCTGTCATCTTCTTCGCTGCTTTGATTACGAAATCTTTTTAGATTCTCGTAATATCATAACGATATCTTTTTAGATCTTCGTTATACTTGCGCAACCTTCCTAAAAGTGTTGCGTTGGAACATTGTTTTTACAATTGTTTCATATTCTCAGTTTTCCATCGAAAAATTGTGCCCCGGCAATAACATTGACTACTAATTATAAAATATTTTAAAGGCACAAGTAAACAGCAAAATGCGTCAAGCTTAAGAATCAAAGAAACCCGTATACAAAAAAGTAGTGTTCTGAGGAATAGATAAATAGAGGAGAGATGAGAACTTGGAACCTGCAAGGAAGAGAGCTGGTTCTCTAGTGATTCAAATACATCCCTAATATTACCAAGGCTCCCTTCTTCTTCCTCCTCCTCCTCCTCCTCTCCTATATCCTCTGCTTCGTCCTCCTCAATTTCTTCTTCTCTTCTTCTTTTATCTCCGCCGCACCGATCTATACACTCTGAGAACTTGGACCGCATCTCGGAGGCCCGAGCCAGAAACATCCCTATCTCCTCCCCCTCCATTGCCCCCTCTCTCTCTCTCTCTCTCTCTCTTAGGTTAGCTTTGTCATCAGTAAAAATGTGTATGTGGTGATCGACTACTGGTGGGGGCTCACGTGAGACACGAGAGCTGTCCTTTCCTATCGGACGGTGGGGTCACGTGAGGCACGAGAGCTTTCCTTTCTTATCGGACGGGTCACCAGATAATAAGGGTATACGATAGGTAATTTTACGATACTGCCACTGTTAAGTCAGCCCTTCATTACGGATTATACGCTGTTAGATGCCAACTGCCCACCCGCTGCTATTCTGGCTTCAAGGATATTACCTTATTTATGTAACCCATTATTTTCTAGTTACATGTCAAGGTGTTGAGTGGGCCGGGCGGCTAGGTCCACTGCTCGAGTCCGTTCCGAATCCGGTCAACGACTCCGGAACGGTCCTGAACCGGCTCCCATATGGACGGGCCGGTTCTCTATTGTCATGCCCCGCTTCCGTAGGAGCGATCGTTCTCGCTAAGGCGTGATGCCGTACGAGCCTAGATTCCGCTCGTGCAAGGCGGGTTCCATAACGGCCGATTTCAGCGGCTGCGACGGGGTCGTCGCACAGAAGTCCCAAGCAGAGACATTGAATGATAGCAGCGGAAAGTAGAACCAAACACAAGTTATTCAAAAGAAGCTCTTTATTGATATTGAAACAACGGTTACATTGGGGGTGCAAGGCCAATATTACAATCACCCAAGCTCACTCATCTCACATTTACAAGTCACTCAGCTCTCTCTCATCTCTCAATTACAAGTCTTGAGCCGGCGGAAGCTTTGGAAGGCGATATCCAAACATTATGTCCCGTATAAGTCTTCACTTCATGCGGTCGCGCGCTTCGAAATCGCCAAGGAACTCCGTGCCTCGACGCATCCAAGCGAGCTCCGCGCCACGAGCTTCTACCTGTGCCTGCACATGAAAACTATGTGGGTGTCAGTACTCAACTGTACTGGTGGAATGAACTCCTCGTCCACCCATACAAACCCAACACGTTTGATTTACTTTGTGCAACATAGTCACTTCTTATCGATTGTCTTTCTAGTCTTGCCTTAGGATCAGTTTTATGACCGACGCCTTGCTCATTTTGTGTCTTTAGACCATCCTGTGCTCGCAACATCAATGTTAACTCAACAACGTTAACCTATCAAGTCGTGTTTGCCTTACGGCCAAAATCAGAGACGCAACTACGCGATAGTACCCAATTCCTTGCGACCGTGCTACAAATCCATCATACCGTGCCTCACAACTCAATGTGACTCAATCGTATCGCCGCCTTGCGGTCCTTTGCTACTAACTCATCATCTGACCCAATCCAAGACTTGTGGGCTAAGTGCCACTCGACCAACTTTGCCTTGCGGCATTTTCTGACTTAGACTCAAGACAACTCAAACCAACTTATGCAACTTTTATGCCGACAACTTAAGACCCGACGCCGCATCTCGTGCCGAAGCACGTCGCCTATGTTGATGCCAAATCTTAGGACCAAACCTTGTGTTCTAACTGTACACACATCCAACTGACTCAATCCAAAGGCACACACGCTGATTTTCGCCCGTGCCGACCCATCTATATGAATTGGTCACTAACATCACAAGCTATCCTGGACTATAGCCTTGCCATTCGACGACCCTTTCAGCGCAGGTAGCTAGCCCCGCTGAAAGTTTCCGAATGACCCGAGCGGTTAGTCCAGCTACGGCTATACCGTGTTTCCCTCCGGAACGCTGCGGTCCCATGGCGTCCAGGATTGTCGCGCGTGGAAACTCCTCCTTGTCGACAAGTTGTCCAATGACCATGTAAGACTCGACACAAACTGACGTCTCACACAGTCATTCCTCTTCCAATGTTACCATCTCTTTCAAAACCAATATCAAACCATCTATCATTTGAGACCCCTCGACGACCCACGGTCGCGAGGTTTCTTTCTAACATTTGAGACCCCTCGACGACCCACGGCTGCGAGCATTCTTTCCATGTTACCATATCATTTCATTCAACTCAACGCCTATTCGATAGTCCTTCCTCCAAAACTCATCAAATCAACCGTGGTTCCTGCCTTAACACTAGGTCCGTGCATCGTGCCTCAAACCGACTTTCGATCTACGCGACGCTATCGCCCAAATCATACTTTATATGACGGGCCTTGGGGTCGTGGGACTATTGACTTGACAGCCGCAGAATGAGCGGGACCGCACTTAGAATGACTTAGGTCGACTGGCATAACTTTGCCTAACATACTCAAGCCTACAACTTAACGAGCAAGGACCGCGTCAAGCCTTGCCTCGATGGAACGTGTCGTGCACGCGTTCAACTTTTGAACGACCAAGTCATTTGGGTGCCTAGACTTATGGCACAAGCTGTGCAACGCAACTTAACTCATGGGACAAGCCAAGGCTATGCCAAGCCTTGGACGACAGGACCGTGCATGCTTTATGAAGCATTCATGCGGGCGACGCCTATGACTTAGGCTATGTTCATAACTTTGCCGACTCAACCAACTTTCCTTCTCCCAAGCCACGGGACGAAGGATCGAGTGTCATTTTCAAAGCACGCCATGCACCAACTCTAAGCCGACCGTTGGACCTTTCCATATTCTAACTCAATTCGACCCGTCGGGATTATTTCCTTTAGCTATGTGGATTCGTCGCTTTTATTATTAAGCCTACTTATGCAAGTGAAAACACGATTTATTATGTGATGGCAAAGATGAGGCAAGTTCACCGAAACTACCCCACCTGAGCGAGCGGTTGCCTCGACCGAGCGATGTCTTCGAGTAGCCGTTGCAAGGCTAAGTCCGAACGCCGGCGTTTCGATTCCTCTGATTGACTGAGCGGGACGGGGCACTACATTATACACCACTCAGAAAAAGTTTTGTCCTCGAAACTAACTGAGTACTTACTCCTTGACTTACCACTCGAACGTTCAACGACTCTCGCGCACACTTCTCATGTGCGTTCCCTCAAATCCGAGCCACGCTCGTGCTATCCTCAATCCTTTCTTCCAAGCTTACGATATCAAATCCTCGACACTTTTCCATTCCTCAAGTCTTACTTGATTCAGCGTATCACTTAGTTTGGATCGTGCACATATTCTAGGCGTCCCCAAAATACATGCATTTCAACCAAGCCTTGTAATAGTGAACCCGATTCCATCTATCGATCCATCCACTCAATCCTTTAAAATCAATCCTACCGATGCTAACTCTCGCAACATGGACATCTCGCTTAGCCGCTAGGCAATCTCTTTAGGCTAAAGTCAATTATCAGTATTGGAATCATAGTTCCCAAACAACGATATCAACACTGACCACATCCTAAGGTCAAACCAAGTTGATAGTACGGGGGTTTGCTACCCAAGCTCGTATCACTCCGATTTCTAACATCGAGCTTCGATTCCCTACGCACATCCCATTATTCGTCATACGGGGTTCGAGTCTTTCTGCAAAGCCATCTTATGATAACTCATATTTCAACCAATTCCTCGACATGAACATATCGCTCGTTTATTAAGCCGTTTCACATAGTCTATCTCTTCGCACACGTTCGACATAATCCACCTATCAATCCTTCTCAAGTTAAGCATGCTACCACACGATCCATCGCTAAACCATAATTTCATATTCCATACTCCCTAAGTCATTCATCCCAATTCACGTAATCGATCACAAGGTCGTCCGACTTAACAACAATATGTTGCGTCCCGATCTCACGCGAGTCAAATTATCCACGGTGGGCACGAATCACCATGCACGCTCCCGCGAGATAATCATTCTCATCGGGACGTAACTCTTGTTTTGCGTCCAGACTAATTCATTTTCGATACGCGGATTGGACCTACTCAATCCTCAAGTTTCATTCATTCATCAATCGTAAGACCTACAAATCCTCGAGTTCACCTTCGCATCAAGCCAACAAGTCGAGACAATCAAAGTTGCCGCGTCCTAATTTTTCAAGTTCGATCATTCCCGCGACATGAATCACCATGTCAGCGCTCACGCGGAACGATTGCCCCAAATCCGACGCAACGCATGTACGAGGCTAGAGTTGCGCTCGCACAAGACAAGATCGTCGACGTTATGGCTATCAACATAAACATCAAGACACGATCATTTTCATCCAACATTCCCTTAAATCAAAATCCTAAGTACGACATCCAACCGAACAATAACACTTGCACGATCGTCGTTCGCCGAGTCAGAATACCCCCGAGTTATCGCATATCGATCTTTGATACGCCTCAATACCATCGACGATATACGTAACCTGACGATCTTCCTTTGCGACAAGTTCTGAGTCGTGCGAATGATGCTATCGTCCGACTGGATAATCTCCTCGACATTCAAATTCAAGCTCGATCATTATCCCTCGAATCATTCACAACATCGATTTTCCTCAAACCAAATTCACGTATCGTTCATCCGTTTATCTTAAGTCATCAACCAACGTATTTTCTCAATTCGCATCATTTTTTTATCAATCGATCGACATTCCTGAGGCTATCACATACACCACTCAGGAATGAAGTCATTCAACAAATCTTCAAAACTTATCATTCGAATCAAAATCCACTTCTTCAATTTTTCGTTCGAACCATTCCTCAATTTCCAAGCACGCTCATCTATATCGCATCGACGTTATCGTCCCTCGATAGCACCCTTATCGATAGTCATCTCACTTACTCAATCGAGTTCAACTCATTCTCGTCCGACACAATTTGAATCCCGCACTCGACTTTTCTTAGGTCGACGCAACTTTGGTGTATATGCCCAGCCCGACTTAGCCAACCGTGCTTACGCGAACCATCATTTTGTTTTGTTGTCAAAAACTGTTCTCCTATGTTTTACAAAATAGTTAGACTTATTGTATGGACATCCGTGGGACATTTGAGAGAGAGCGCACCAATGATATCAACTTTACGGAAGCAACAATTCAGAGTTTGCGGAAACAACGGAGTTAAAGAATTCAATCGATAGTCCAAGGACGTAAAGCCGTACTCTGATACCATTCTGTCACGCCCCGCTCTCGTAGGAGCGATCGTCCTCGCTAAGGCGTGATGCCGCACGAGCCTAGACTGCGCTCGTGCAAGGCGGGTTCCATAACGGCCGATTTCAGCGGCTGCGACGGGGTCGTCGCACAGAAGTCCCAAGCAGAGACATTGAATGATAGCAGCGGAAAGTAGAACCAAACACAAGTTATTCAAAAGAAGCTCTTTATTGATATTGAAACAACGGTTACATTGGGGGCGCAAGGCCAATATTACAATCACTCAAGCTCACTCATCTCACATTTACAAGTCACTCAGCTCTCTCTCATCTCTCAATTACAAGTCTTGAGCCGGCGGAAGCTTCGGAAGGCGATGTCCATACATTATGTCCCGTATAAGTCTTCACTTTATGCGGCTGCGCGCTTTGAAATCGCCAAGGAACTCCGTGCCTCGACGCATCCAAGCGAGCTCCGCGCCACGAACTTCTACCTGTGCCTGTACATGAAAACTATGTGGGTGTCAGTACTCAACTGTACTGGTGGAATGAGCTCCTCGCCCACCCATACAAACCCAACACGTTTGATTTACTTTTGTGCAACATAGTCACTTCTTATCGATTGTCTTTCTAGTCTTGCCTTAGGATCAGTTTTATGACCGACGCCTTGCTCATTTTGTGTCTTTAGACCATCCCGTGCTCGCAACATCAATGTTAACTCAACAACGTTAACCTATCAAGTCGTATTTGCCTTACGGCCAAAATCAGAGACGCAACTACGCGATAGTACCCAATTCCTTGCGACCGTGCTACAAATCCATCATACCGTGCCTCACAACTCAATGTGACTCAATCGTATCGCCGTCTTGCGGCCCTTTGCTACTAACTCATCATCTGACCCAATCCAAGACTTGTGGGCTAAGTGCCACTCGACCAACTTTGCCTTGCGACGTTTCCTGACTTAGACTCAAGACAACTCAAACCAACTTATGCAACTTATATGCCGACAACTTAAGACCCGACGCCGCATCTCGTGCCGAAGCACGTCGCCTATGTTGATGCCAAATCTTAGGACCAAATCTTGTGTTCTAACTGTACACACATCCAACTGACTCAATCCAAAGGCACACACGCGGATTTCCGCCCGTGCCGACCCATCTATATGAATTGGTCACTAACATCACAAGCTATCCTGGACTATAGCCTTGCCATTCGGCGACCCTTTCAGTGCAGGTAGCTAGCCCCGCTGAAAGTTCCCGAATGACCCGAGCGGTTAGTCCAGCTACGGCTATACCGTGTTTCCCTCCGGAACGTCGCGGTCCCATGGCGGCCAGGGTTGTCGCACGTGGAAACTCCTCCTTGTCGACAAGTTGTCCAATGACCATGCAAGACTCGACACAAACTGACGTCTCACACAGTCATTCCTCTTCCAATGTTACCATCTCTTTCAAAACCAATATCAAACCATCTATCATTTGAGACCCCTCGACGACCCACGGTCGCGAGCTTTCTTTCTAACATTTGAGACCCCTCGACGACCTACGGTCGCGAGCATTCTTTCCATGTTACCATATCATTTCATTCAACTCAATGCCTATTTGATAGTCCTTCCTCTAAAACTCATCAAATCAACCGTGGTTCCTGCCTTAACACTAGGTCTGTGCATCGTGCCTCAAACCGACTTTCGATCTACGCGACGCTATCGTCCAAATCATACTTTATATGACGGGCCTTGGGATCGTGGGACTATTTGACTTGACAGCCGCAGAATGAGCGGGACCGCACTTAGAATGACTTAGGTCGACTGGCATAACTTTGCCTAACATACTCAAGCCTACAACTTAACGAGCAAGGGCCGCGTCAAGCCTTGCCTCGATGGAACGTGCCGTGCACGCGTTCAACTTTTGAACGACCAAGTCATTTGGGTGCCTAGACTTATGGCACAAGCTGTGCAACGCAACTTAACTCATGGGACAAGCCAAGGCTATGCCAAGCCTTGGACGACAGGACCGTGCATGCTTTATGAAGCATTCATGCGGGCGACGCCTATGACTTAGGCTATGTTCATAACTTTGCCGACTCAACCAACTTTCCTTCTCCCAAGCCACGGGCCGAAGGATCGAGTGTCATTTTCAAAGCACGCCATGCACCAACTCTAAGCCGACCGTTGGACCTTTCCATATTCTAACTCAATTCGACCCGTCGGGATTATTCCCTTTAGCTATGTGGATTCGTCTCTTTTATTATTAAGCCTACTTGTGCAAGTTGAAAACATAATTTATTATGTGATGGCAAAGATGAGGCAAGTTCACCGAAACTACCCCCACCTGAGCGAGCGGTTGCCTCGACCGAGCGATGTCTTCGAGTAGCCGTTGCAAGGCTAAGTCCGAACGCCGTCGGCGTTTCGATTCCTCCGATTGACTGAGCGGGACGGGGCACTACATCTATCCCCAACCCAGTAGTCCGGCCCGGCCCGGTCCAGCCCGGTTTGAACGCGGGTCTGGGCCGGAAAAATCGTCCAAACCCGACCAGGCCGACCCGGACCGGCCAGGTCCAGGGCCGGTTCGGCCAGTTTTTTAATTTTTTTTGTAACCGTTGGGGGTGTAAAGGTGCACAATGTAAGAAATATAGGAAAATATTTAAGTGGAAAAGGAAAGATGACACGGGCACATTGAAAAGACACTATGACACTTGTCATGGTAAAGACACACTGCAAGCCAGGTAGTCACATATAAGTATCGATCCACAAGGAACTTATATAGGTAATTTTATTTATTCTGATGCTCGTAACAAAACCGAGCTAAAAAAAAATTCTTATTTGTGATAAACTACCTTTTACATTCGGGGAGAGCGGAGGCTATCAAACTCTTTCGAAAGGATATGACCGCTTTGAAGCAAAGCTTTAAATGTTAGTAAGTTTGCTCTAACTTCTGATATATGGACTACGAAACAAAATATACTTTTATTTGTATCACGGCACATTATATAGATCCAAAGTGAATGTTGCAAAAACGTATTATTTGTCTAAGGCATTTGGATTTTCCACACACCGGTTCTGTAATTGGTGGAGCCATCATGCAATTTTTACGTGAATACATATTCACAATAAATTTTTTTTCCATTTCTCTTGATAATGCTAGTAATAACACTTCTTGTATTGGTATTTTAACTTCTCATATGTTACCTATAGTAGAAGGACGACTGTTTCATGTTAGATGTGCTTGCCATATTATTAATTTATTTGTACAAGAATGTCTTCAATTTTTCATGCAAATTTAGACACTCTTAGATTGTGTCTACAAAGTTTAAACTAGTCTCCAAGTAGACAACAAGCTTTCAAAATTTATGTGCACAATATGGTATAACTTTAGAAGATTTGTTAAGGATGTACCACATAGATGAAATTCTACATATTTAATGTTAAAATCTTGCATTGGATTTAAAGATGTTTACTCATTATTGTAATGTTAATCCAAATTTTGATTATCAAGTTACTGAAAATGATTAGTTAGTTGCTATTAACATTTATAAATTTTTAGAATTATTTTACAATGTTACATGCACTTTCTCTGGCGTTTATTATCCAACTTCTTCACTAGCGTTAACAGAACTACTTGACATATCTCATTTATTTTCTAAATATAGAAATGTTCCCGGTTTTGATTATGTTGTTTCGAAAATGGGAACAAAATTTCAAAAATATTGGGGGTAAAATATCTCTTTTATATTGTTTGGCTTCGATTTTTTATCCGAAGATCAAATTAGATGGCGTATTCATTTTGTTAGATGATTATCATGAAAAATATGAATGTATATGTAAGTAACTTAAAAGTAGAGATTAAAGATGTTTTGGATTCTATAATTACTTTGTATGAAGAATGAGTTGTATCAGCTCGACCTGGTACGACCTTTCAAGTCGGTGGTAGTAGCTCCGGTCCTACGGCTAAATTATCATATTCTATCAACCTACTGCAAAGGAAGAAACAAAAACAATCTTCCCTACCAACTCAGGAATCGTCATTATATTTAAATTCTTAAGAAGAATATGATGAAACTCCAACTCATTTTTCTATTTTAGAATGGTGGAAAAGATACGAAAAAATGTACCCTATACTTTCTTCTATAGCACGCGATATACTAATGATCCTGGTGTCCACGGTAGCATCGAAATCTTGTTTTAGTGCAGATTCAAGGATACTAAGCAATAAGAGGAGCATGATGCTGCCGGATATCTTGGAAGCATGCGTGTGCGTTCAAGATTGGATTCGTGCGGAAGAACGAACCCAAAACTTAAGAGATGAAAATGTCGACATCAGTAAACTAGACTTTAAGTCTCTTACCTTGCAGGAAGGAGAAATTGAGCAATAGAGACGGACGGAAGACGACGGAAGACAAAAAAAATTATACTTTTTTTACAACTTAAATTTATGTTACAATTTAGTTCTCCAAGATTCAAAAATTGTCCAAATTTGTTTATTAATTTATATTGAGAATAATAAATTTTTTGAGTTTTTATGTTACAGTTTAGTTATTAAATTTCTTTTTTATGATTTTTTTTGGTTTTTTTCCTAACCCGAACCGGGCCAACCGATCCACGGCTGAACCGGCCTGGCCCAGGCCCGGCCCGACCAAACCGGGCCTCGGGTCCGACCTAGGTCCAGCCTTCCTCCCTCCGGGTTAGCCCAGCCCCGCCCGCTGAGACTCCCGGACCGGGCCCGATCAAACCCGGTTTGACCTGGGCCCGGGCCGGCCCAGGCCGGCCCACCCAACACCTTGAGTTACATGTGGTTCACGGTTATTTTTCTAATTTCAGTCTAATTTAGGGGTCAGCATTCGGTTAATTCGATTAAAATTGAATCGAATAACAAAAAATCGAATAGGATCGGAAATCGAATAAGCAAAACCGAAATTAAATCGAATTGGACCATAACCAAATCAGTGTTCTAAAAGTTGAATTTAATCGGCGCCTAGGCGCTAGGTGCCGGGCAGCCGCCTAGGATTCAGCCGGAATCGGCCATGTGGGCAGCAAGGAATAAAAACAGAAAAAATCTGCCGTCTAGGCGGGTGTAGGCGGTCGATTAGGCGGTCGTTACTGACCAAATTGAAGAAAAAAAAATCATTTTTTACAGGTGCAAACCCTATTCCCAAGATCGAGCAGCAGCATCACCCTATTCCCAAGGGAGAGATCGAGCAGTAGCAGTAGCACTCGGAGAGAGCAGCAGCAGGCGGAGAGAGAAGGGCCCGACAGAGCAGGTGAGTCTTCTTCTTCCTCTTCCTTCTTCTTCTTCTTCCGCTTATTTTTCTTCTGCAACTTTTGTTTTTCTTCTTCTTACTTTTCTTTTCTTCTGCTTCTTTTCTACGAAGAGGGGCAGCTCAAACGTTTTTCTTCTGCCATTTTTTATCTTTTTCTGCTACATTTTTTTTTGCTACAGTACGAACATATACTGCTGCTACAGTGCTATTTTATTTTTATTTTTTTTGCTTTCTCTTCTGTTGGCAGCACAGTAGCTATTTAACAAAAAACGATGGGATATTGTTATTTTGTATTGTTATTGCAATATTTTGTTAGTGTTAACTATTTGAATTATGTTCGAACTTGTAGTCTTGTACTATGAATTTGACTATGTTTAGTTATTATGAGATGCTTTAAATTTGGGGTATAATTTTTTACTTAAGCATATTTTTAATTCCTATATTTTATTTTATTTTTATATGCGGGCGACCGCCTAATATTAGAAGGCCGCCTAGGCGCTAGGCGGTGGTGGCCGCCCGCCTAGCGCCTTTTACAACCTTGAACCAAATCAAACAGAACCGAATTAAATCTGTTCGGTTTTCGGTTTATTCAATTTTTCGATTTATTTGCATTTTTTTTGTTAATATATATAGTAACTATATTTTTTTATTTTATTATATATATATATATATATTTTATATATATATATATATATATATATATGTATATATATATATATATATATATATATATATATATATATATATATATATATATATATATATATATATATATAATATAACCTAAAATTTCTTATTCGGTTTCGGTTTTGGATCTAAATCGAAATCCAAAATCGAAACCGAATAAAAAAATTTAGTATTTTCAAAACCTAAACCGACCCTTTTTAAAAAAATTAAACTGAATCTCTTATTCAGTTCGGCTTGGTTCGATTTTTGGTCCAAAATCCAATAGTGCTCACCCCTAGTCTAATTCTATTCAAACCAGAAGGAAACATGGGTTGGAGCAAAGCACAAAATCCGAATCATCTTACGAGTAGAGTTAAATCTTGAATCACCAACTCAACAACGCACAAGTTCCCTTCATGGTGCAATAGGGGCCAGTTTAGCCCGAGCCCGACCCAGGCCCGGACCGGCCCGGTCGCCTTGAAGCCCGGCCCGGACCGCCAGTGGCCCGAACCTGCCCGGCCCCCCACCCCCGAACGGGTCGGGTCGGGCCTCCCCCCCAGCCCGGCCCGGCCCGCGCTTTTTTTTTTAAAACTTTGTTAGCCCGGCCCGAAGCCCGGCCCGGTTGGACCGGCCCGAAGCCCGGCCCGCTGGGACCGATCCAGCCGACCGTTGGGGGTTTTTTTATTTTTTATTTTTTTTTCTTTTTTTTTGACCGTTGGAGGGGGGGTCTTTTACAAAATTGTCCCTCCCATATAGCCGTTATTAAAACGTTGGGAGGGACATTTTGGTCATTTTTGGCGTAAAATTACCAAAATAATCCCGAAAAATTCCTATAAATAGGCCAAAAATCTCATTTTTCAAACACAACTCATTCCTCACAAATTCTCTACATTTCTCTACGGTGCTCTGGTGTTCTACGGCTTTCCCTCCCCGGTGCTCTGGTGTTCTACGGCTTTCCCTCCCCGGTGCTCTGGTGCTCTACGGCTTCTCGATCTCCCTCCCAACTCCATTCTGGCTCTACGGCTTCCCGATCTTACTCTCAATCCCTTACTTTCTTCTAACATAGTTTTACTTTATTTTATTTTATATATGGCTGGTGAAGGTTCAAACCCACCTGATCTTGCTGGACAGACTTACCAATATTTTAGTACTTTTTTTGACGGTACTGAAATTCCACCTGAGCAAGTAGCCACCAATCCGATTCCGGAGGGGTTCCAACCATCTCCTCCAGAAGTCGCTAGTTCCACCCAACGTCCTGAAAAGAAAAAAAAAGGTCTAAGTATTGGGAATATTTTACTTTGATTTATGAAACTAATCCTGATGGTTCGCTTGTTGTAGATTCCAAGGGTGAACCGATACCGTACAAGGCGCAATGCAAGAAATATTGCAACCAGTACGCATGGAAGAAGGACGCTGGCACCGGGACCATATCCAGACACTACGACACTTGCTACGAGAAGGACACACTTCAAGCGTCCCAAACCCAAATAAGCTTCGGCGCCACCGGTTCTTCAATGGATAACTTTACTTACTCAGCTGCTCGGCATAAAACTGAATTAACTAAACATATTATTCGTGACGAACTTCCTTTCACGACGGGTGAAAGCGAATCTTTACGAGATTATGCATCAATTTCTCTAAACCCCTCCTTTACTAGAGTGAGTAGACAACAAGCTCGAAATGAGGCTATTCGTCTCTTTAACGAGCGGAAAGCCGCTTTGAAAGCGGATTTTCAAAATGTTAGTAAGTTGGCTATTACTTCTGATATTTGGACTACTAAGTGGAGTTATGCTTATATTTGTATTACTGCACACTATATAGATGCACAATGGATGTTGCAAAAATGCATCATCTCTCTTAAACTTATAGAATGTCCACACACGGGCGCTATAATTTCAAATGAGATTTCAAGACACGTGCGTGAATATGATATTCATCCTAAAATTTTTTCTATCTCTTTAGACAATGCATCAAACAATACTGCTGCTATGTCTTCTTTGTCAGTGATTTTTCAGCCTATTTTAGAAGGTAGACTTATGCATGTTAGGTGTGCTTACCATATAATTAACTTAGTTGTTAAAGAATGTTTAAAAATTTTTGATCCCCATTTAGACACTCTGCGACAATGCTTGCTCCACCTAAACTCGTCTCCAAGTAGACAACAAAGTTTTGCATGCACGTGCGCACATTTTGGTATTACTTTTAGAAGATTTGTGAAGGATATACCAAATAGGTGGAACTCCACCTACTTGATGTTGAAATCTGCAATTCCTTTTAAGAGTGCTATTACATATTATTGTAGTTCGGATGTCAGCTTTGACTATCAAGTAACTACTGATGATTGGGTAGCAGCTGAAAGTGTTTGTGAATTTTTAGAAGTTTTTTACAATGCTACATGTACTCTTTCTGGTGTTTATTATCCCACATCATGCTTAGCTTTACGTGAACTTTGTAACATGTCTTATTTATTTTCTAAATATAGAGATCATCCAAATTTTGAATATGCGGTGAGAATATGGAAGCCAAATTCAAGAAATATTGGGGTGAAGTACCTCTTTTATATTGTTTGGCTTCCATATTTGATCCTACAATCAAATTGGATGGCGTAGAGGTTTTATTAGATGGATATGGAGAATATATGGGTATAGACGTTACTGACATGAAGGTAGAAGTTAAAGTTGCGTTGGACAGGTTAGTTATACTGTACGAAGAAGGAGCAACGTCGACCCGACCAACTCAGGGGGGGCTAGTAGTAGCTCTGGCTTGGCGTCTAAGCTATCAGCAGCCGGTCGCATACTACAAAGGAAGAAACAAAAGCAATCTTCCCAACCTACTCAAGAGTTGTCTCTTTACCTTAATTCTTATCAAGACGAAGATGAGACTCCAGATCACTTCGCCGTTTTAGAATGGTGGAAGAGACACGACAAGAGATTTTCTGTTCTTTCTAACATAGCACGTGATCTACTGATGGTTCCGGTGTCTACGGTAGCATCGGAGTCCTGTTTTAGTACAAGTTCGAGGATGTTGAGCGATAGGAGGAGCCACTTGAAGTCCGATATCTTGGAAGCAATAGTGTGCGTACAAGATTGGATGAAAGCTGATAGAAGAACACAAAACCAGAAAGATGAAGAAGATCATGATGTCCACAAGCTGGATTTGGAATCGCTTTCATTGCATGAAGGCGAACAACAATGAGGCTACGGTGCAAGGTATTTGGTATGTACATTTAAACTTATACATTTCAATTTTAAATTTTAACTTATACTTTCAAATACTATTTTTTTATTTTTAACTTATACTATTCAAATTTTAAATTTAACTTATACTATTCAAATTTTAACTTATACTTTCAAAAACTATTTTTTATTTTTTTAAAAAAATATTTTTTAACTCCGCCTATGCCAAACAAGCATTTGCCGGTCCCAAGCCCGGATAAAGGAAGAGGGAGAAATGTTTTTTTTTAATTTTTTATAAATTTTTATAAACATTTGTATATATTTGTATAAACATTTGTATACCATTTTTTATATATTTTTATAAACATTTTTTGTAAATTTTTATAAACATTTGTATATCATTTTTTTTTTTTCAAATTTTTATAAATTTTTTATAAACATTTGTATTACAAACTTATAAACATTTGTATTACAATTTTTTTTAACTTATACTATTCAAATTACAAACTTTTGTATTACAAATTTTTATAAATATTTTTCAAAATTAAACATTTTTCAAAATTAAAATTAAATTACAAAGTTTCAAAATTAAAATACAAAAGAAAACTGTTAAAAAAAGGAAAAAAATACAAAAAAAACTGTTAAAAAAAGAAAAAAATACAAAAAATCGGGCCGGTCCGGTTCAACCGGCCTGAATCGGCCCGAACCGACCTAGGCACGGCCCGGCCCGTGGACCGGTTCAGCCCGGACCGGCCCTCCCTGGGTCCGGTCCAGTGGGTCGGGCTGGACCGGCTACTAAAAAAACCGGGCCGGGCTTGGCCCGGACCGTAATTCCTCCTGGGCCGGTCCTGGACCGGCCCGAGCCCGATCTGGCCCACAAACAATGGACCGTGGGCAGGCCCGGACCGGCCCGAATACACCTTGAAGTTCCCTGGTCAAAAGGCATCAGTCATAACGCTCACGCTCTCTTATTTTTGCTTTTAAAGAAGCGGAATTTAGTAGAAGTCCCTATAAATTGAGATAATTTCTAAAATCATTCTTCTTCCTTTTCCTTGTTAATGTTATTTATTATTAAAGAATTTTTAATATTTTAAGGCTAAATTATAATTTCTAAAATCATCTTATTTTTTTTATTTTTTATTCAAAAAAAAAAACTATTCAAGTTTTTCAACCTAATGTCATAAACTTTTATAGGTATCAACTTGACACACTTAAATTTCAAAAGGACTAAATTACCCCCATCCCTCTTTCTTCCCTCTTCGCAACCGGCTACTACCCCTAGCCCCGGTCCCACCCAACCAAACCCCCTCTCGCGGCTGCACTCCCTCCCTCGTTCCCACATCATGCCCCAACCCCCCTCTTTCCGCCCACGTCAACGGTAGCAGCATCCCGCACGCGGTGGAGAGAGAGGGGGTGGGACAGCCGGAGGAACTGCAGGATTAGAGGTGGTACAAACGGTGGGGAAGGAGGAGAGAAGGAAGGGGGCAGGAGGGCATGAATAACTTGAATAGTTAAGAATATTAAGTTAATACCTATCAAACTTCACAGTATCAACTTGAAAAACTTGACAGTATCAACTTGAAAAACTTCACAGTATCAACTTGAAAAACTTGAATAGTTAAGAATATTAAGTTGTAGTTTAGCCATATTTAAAGGAAGAAGCTAAGTTGATGTTAAACTGAAAAGTAGATTTTGCCTATGAACCCCCATCAATCTAGTAATTACAAATTACTCTCATAAGACCTTATTAATTACAAAAACTCACTTTTAGTCCTATTATATATATATTCTTCTATATTAATAGGAAGTTTATGAATAAAATTTCATTAAGATTTGCTAAACTTTAAATTAACTTAATCAACTCGTTCCAATATATTTTCATTATTAGAGGTATACACCAGCTTCGGTGTAGCTTAGAAATTATTAGGTGAAAGCACTAAGGGGGCGTTTGGTTCACTGTAATGTAATCGTAATGGAATTGGGTTTGTAATGTAATAAAATTACAATTACATTACCATATTTGGTTGGAACATATAATTAAACCATGGAATGTAATACCAATTACATTCAAGTGTTTGGTTTAACATGTAATGTAATCGAATAATATTAATTATTTGTGTTATTTTGACAAATATACCCTTAATATTTATATGTATATTTTTTGGCCAAATTTACTACTTTATAATTAATAAAAAAATATCCGGTAACCAAATAAAATAAAATATTACATCGTATCATGTAAAAAGTAAAAAAAAAATAATAATAATAACATTAATATGGTATCATACAAACTAGAATATTCAATAAACTCCATTCCATCTCAGAAAAAAAAAAATATTCGATAACCAACTAGAATATTCAATAAACTCCATTCCATCTCAGAAAAAAAATATTCGATAACCAAATAAAATAAAACATTACATCGTATCACGTAAGAAAGTAGAAAAAATAACAATGATATAAAATAATTTTCATTCCATCTCAGACAAAAGTTCAAATAGTTATAAACCAGAACATTCATATGGTATCATTAACTGAAATATCCAGTAATCAAATAAAATCCACCAAATCCTACGCAAACTCTAAAAACTTTTCAACCAAATTTCTCTCTCTTCATCGGAACACTAAAAATAAGCTGACTTTGCTAGAATCACAACCAATAAGGAAGTGTGCTCTGTGCCTCTCTGCCATGGTAAGTCCAGACAACTTTTTCAGCTCATCATATATTATTATTTTTATTCTCATTAGCCTCTTCTCCCAAAGCCCGACATTTAACATCAAATAATAGATGGCAATTACCGTCAAATATGTATCCCAAACAGCATCCTCTGCGGTAACCATTTTTGTCTAGGGATCCCTTACAAAACTACTACAATTTGGGCCCGTCAATAAAGCATGGACAATGTTAAAATTCTCTCTTAAAACCCTCATCCGGGATTCGATATGTGGTTTCTTTTGAATACCCGAACCAGGGAGCTTTTGCTCAAGTTTCTCATAGATTTGGTCAAGCTACCCGCTTTGAGATAAGTGTCGGGCCTGATTTCTCCTCCATTGTGCAACTCTTGAAGAGTTTCAATGAGTTTTAGATCTTGTTCCTTAGTCCACTTGAACTTGTTTCTTCCCGGACCCCGATTAGCCATTTCCCTGAGAAAGCACAAAATATCATGTACAATATCCAGAACAAGAGCAAATGGAAGAATGAAAGAACTGCACTGAACAAGGCAACCTGACACATGCATACACATACAGAAACTGTTATAAATCAAGATGCCATTCCCAGGATCTCTCTCAAGAAAGCAATGCTCACTGTTTCCATACGAGGAGAGGAAGAAATCAAGCACATGGAAGCAATCAAGTCCAAAAAGCAAAATATATTTATGATGTTCTTATGCTGTGGAAGAAATCAAGCACATGGAAGCAATCAGGTCCAGAAATCACTGTTTCCCAATGTCCTAAATATTTACTAATGATAAAAACCTAAACCTGAATGAAAAAAAGCTAAACCTGAACAATGCAGTCAACACATACATTATAGCATAAAGGTTGTTGCAGACTGATAAGTTGCCATGATCAAACATATCATATTTCATGTTACCAGGAAGGTAAATGGTGCTCACTTAATAGGCAAACATTACACCTTTCCAGAGGGAGCATTGTCTAGGTACCAATCACTGTTTCCATGTTACCAGAAAGTGGAGGCAAGCTACATAATCCTTCTGATAATTAAATGGGTTGTATTGGTTTTAAGTCACTGTTTCCATATGAGGAGAGGAAGAAATCAAGCACATGGAACTGCACAAATAACATTATGAATGATGTTCTTATGATGTGTACAACCTGACACATGCATATATATATTTATGATGTTCAAAATTAGCAAGTCCAGAAAGCAATCAAGTCCAGAAAGCAATCAAATAAATTACTGCATTAATCAGTCTTTATGATGAAATATCTACAATCTAAAAACAAATTTATAGTATTTTTCACTTGAATGAAGATGAGACATTACTGCATTAATACCCAAACAATGGTGATGTTGGTCACATATTGTAGAATACTTGAAATATTTTCATCTAACATTCATAATATTTTCATCTAACATTCAAATAAATTTTCAAAGGATGATTATCATAACTTGGGATAATAACATTCAAATAAATTTTCGAGCAAGTAGAACCCAAATCATTCATAATATTTTCATCTAACATTCAAATAAACTTTCAAAGGATGATTATCATAACTTGGGATAATAACATTCAAATAAATTTTCGAGCAAGTAGAACCCAAATCATTCATAATATTTTTATCTAACATTCAAATAAATTTTCAAAGGATGATTATCATAACTTGGGATAATAACATTCAAATAAATTTTCGAGCAAGCAGAACCCACACAAATATTTTTCTCTCACGTATAACATAACTGTCCTCTAAATATCTCAACTCCCTTTTCTTCACCACAAGCTCCCAACACCCTTCTCTTTCTGTCCCCCTCGCTTTTGTCTCTCTCAATCCATGTTACTGACAAGCTTATATTTGCTCATTGATGGTAGGCTGAGGAAATTTCGAGCAAGTAGAACCCATAGTAGGCTAAAAAACTTGGGACTTTCGAGCAAGTAGAACCCAAATCATTCATAATATTTTCATCTAACATTCAAATAAATTGAACCCAAATTTTTATTAAAAAAAATTCTAGCAAGTAGAAACCAAAACTTCTAGCAAGTAGAGCTCCGGCAGGCGGAGGAGGAGGCGGAGGCTGAGGCGGTGGTGGTGGAGGAGGAGGAGGTGGAGGCAGCGGAGGAGGAGGAGGAGGCGGCGGTACCGGAGGGGGCGGGCGATGGATGCAGCGGAGGAGAAGGAAGAGGAGGAGGAGGCACTGGAGGGGGCGGGTGGTGGAGGCGGTGGAGGCGGCGGAGGGGGAGGAGGAGGAGTGAATTTTTTTTAGATCTAGGTTTCTCTCTCCTTAGGACCGATCGGGATTTTTATAGGTTGGAATTTTTTTAAAGGGTAAAATTGTAATTTAAGATTTGAGGATGTAATGTAATTAGGATTACATAGGTTTTATGATGTAATTGATTTGAATAGGAATAGATGTAATGTAATCAAGTTTGTAATTGCTATTACATTACATATAGAAAAAAATTGTCCAACTAAACATCTTAATTGGGATTACGACGTAATGTCGATTACATTACATTGTCCAACCCGGTGAACCAAACGGGGCCTAAGTTCATTATTATTAAGTCAAAGCTCTATAATTAAATTCTCCCACTACAAAGAAAGTAACTAGAACTGAGAACTAGTATTTCATATAATTGTTGTAATTCCTCCACACTTAGAAATATGAAATAGAAGGAACCATGATTACCACTCTTAACAAGGTTAATACCTAAACCAATTGATCTAATAAAAAAATAAAAAAAATATACCAAATATTATTCTGATTTTTTGTGCTTTCTTGTGTTTGTGATCTGCTAAATTAGTTATGGGATCTAATTAGATCATGGGTATCGTGGATTGTGTGATTTTGGAGCTGTTAACTGTCATATCGCTTAAAAAATAAGACAAGTACTTGTTTAATACTTTAATGTGCATTTATTATATATTTTCCATTTGTTTATGTATGCTTACCTTCCATGTCATGTCTATGCACACACACAAGAGTTTGAGAGTTTTATTCATGTTCTTGTTTATTGTAGTGTTTATTTTTTATCATATATTTTTATTATTATTATCTTGACAGTGTTATTGATGGTGAGATTGGGGTGTGGGGCAACTAAGGTTAGTAGCTATGTGGATCCCAGTGTTTTTACATAAGCCTGAAATATATGTCCAAAGCTCGCTTCCAAAGACACATGAGCACTTAGTGTAGGGTCCTGTTCATATCAGTCTCATATAATGTTAGTTGTTTCTATCAGTTCATATGTGTCACGTCCCG
Organism: Iris pallida; assembly: GCA_029216955.1. Classification (NCBI taxonomy): domain Eukaryota; kingdom Viridiplantae; phylum Streptophyta; class Magnoliopsida; order Asparagales; family Iridaceae; genus Iris; species Iris pallida. The sequence continues at coordinate 3,159,105 of JANAVB010008400.1, forward strand.
CTTCCAGAAGAAGGTGAGACGAGTACGTAACTAATATTCTAGGCTACGTGTCGTATAATACACATGTATATGTATCGTGATTGTCGCCAATAAAGTTATAAGATATATGCAAACTCAAATAAATTGATAATAATTTATATCTATAAGTATAAACTTTAAAAGTTTTACATCTCATAAGTCTGATTTTCTATCTCAAAAGAAAATATACACAAAGGCTAAACAACTACACAAAATAAAACTGATGATCTACCCTCTACTTGTACTACTCTTCAAACTCATCCACGTTATATAGAGGCATTGTCTCTTTCTTAGCCAAGCCTTCATCTAGTGAACAAATATTAGATCATCAAAGCCATACAAGTCATCGATTCAAGAACGGTGAAATAAATAAAGTAAAATAGTTGTAAGATTAGAATTCATGATATGATATTCAGATAGAAAAATGATATAAATAACCAAAAGGAAGTATTATAGTGTCAATTTGGAATATAACACTACCGTAATCCTAATTCTAATGATTTAAAAGTATGTCCAAACCATTCATTATCTCATAGTCACTAACACAATTACTATACAATTTTTACCTATATGATGATATAATTTGGAGAACAATCTTTGGATCTCACACTTTGACTATTTTTTCAGCAATAATCCCATTAAGTCTGGATCATGTAGTGACAGGATGGCATGATGCTTAGTGGTCCACCCCTTTCCCCGTAGGGAATATAAACTACGTTATTTCTGAAACAGATCTTAGATGACAGAATGATCAAAAATAAAGTTCTCATGCAAACAAGTTTGCTTCTCTGTTCGAGTTTTAGGACCTTAGAGATTCGTACAAACAAGTTTGCTCTCCAAAGAATCTTAAGCCACTGTAGGGACACTATAATCTTCTAATTACAACTTCTGTTACAAACTGACATAATAACTTCTCCTACTTTCTTGCAATCGCAGTTGCAGACAGACAGAACTGATTACAATATCCAGAAGAAAGAGAAAGGAGAAGATGAAACAATCCTTGTTGGGGTGATAAAGATCACAGTTGCTTAAAGCAAGATTCGCCCTCACGCGACTGCTTCCAGGAACTAGCAAGTTCTCGAAGAACTTCTGGAACGTTGACTGTCACCTCCTTTTTGGACTCGCACAAACTCCTCTTGACTCCAATTGTGGCAGCAAAGAAACTCTCTTGGTTTCTCCATTTTAAAAAGTAAGTTCTCAAAGAGGCACGAAGATAGTATTTATAGAGTTAGGTGGAAACCCTAACCCTAATCCTGGCCGCCAGCTAATCAGGAAAATATACGAATAATTTAAATTCAAATTCCACAAAAACAAATTTTAATTAATCACTTAGTCTTTCATAATCGTTTACGGAAAGATAGGAATGATATATAGAGAGATTTGACTAAACTAAATCCAAATCCCTCAAAAGATGGATATGAATAATTGACTCAATCTTCCATAACTGTTCAAATCCCCATATTAGAGGAACCATGCACCAGCCCATGTGGCTAGACACCAGCACATGCGGCTTGACAAGCATAGTCGCGCCTAGTTCGCGCATGCGCCCATGCCTGCACCCGCATGCACCCTTGCCTACACCCACGCATGCACCCATGCATGCGAACGCTCATGCACCCGCTCCCTCATGCTCCCGTTGTAACGTCCAATCCCAAAATACGTAGGACTAGGAACGTAGCATGCCAGCTGTATATATATGAGATTTACTCTAATATATGAAAATCTCGAACACACAAATAAGATGTAATGTTATTAGATAATCTTAATAATAAACAGTCTCGGCTAATTCTACATCTCATCCACAACAGTAATTAAAAGAAATAGTTCATCATGAACCAATAAAAGTCAAAAACAAGTTGATAGCCGGGTAGAGACAAATCCACTACGAAGCACTAAACCAAACTAGAAAGAGAAATGTAGTCCGATCTCCAAGATAAACAGATAAAAAAGGGCAGCTAAGTAGTCTCTTTAAGCCAATAAAAATAGCTATGATCAGAAGGTAAGACCCTCTCAATCGAGAATGATGAGTCTAGTCCGAAGCCATATTCCTAAGGAAAGTCATGCTCATCTATACCTGGAGAGATCACCAAGTTCTCAGAAGGACGTAAAAAGATACATAAAATATGCCATATAACTGAATAAAAATTGCTCAATAAAAATTCAGATCATAACATGGTCCAATACTCAATCCTTGAATTAGTGTACCATCCCCCCAACCAAACAAGGACAAGAGATGGCACCCTAATCCATGATGAAGTATTTTTCTATGTGTCACTCCCTGTTCCCGAAATACGTAAATTTTTGATTTTTTCTGTATATGGTATCTGGCACCTGTATCTTTATTGCATGTATCCTGTATTTGCACCTGGCCGTGGCATGGAACAGTATCTCGTCGCGGAATAGTGTGCCACCCCTTGTCCTTGTTTGATTGTAGGCATAGTTCACTATTTCGATGGTAGGATTTCTGGACCGTGTTGTGGTTAGGGTTTTAATTATTTAATTAATTGTTGTATATAGCATTTAACATGTCATTAGTCATATGGTTAAGAGCTTGCTTAAGATTAGGGTTTTTTTGAGTCAACCGAATCCCTATATATATTCTCTTCCTCACTCTCTCTTCTCATTCACTTTTATTTCATTTTCCTCAAGCAAACTTTTAGGCAAGTACACCTTGTACCAAATGGAGAGATTCTTGTATTTTTCATTTCTTGTATTTTTGTCACTTCCCGTTCCCTGAATACGTATTTATTTAATATTTATCACGTATTGTTCTGTATTTAAATTCTTTTAATTTTCTGCTAATTATTTTTTTGTATTTTACTTTCTGCTTTGCTTTTGGGTTCGGCCCGAGTTGGTTTATTTTTCGGCCTTGGATGTTTTAACATGAACCCACCTACCACCACCCCCATTTAAAACCCCAAAACCCTTTCTCTCTCTTCATTTACTTCTTCTCATTACTCATCTTCTTCCTCATAACTCTCCCACCAACCTAGGAGAGCTAGGCAAGTACAACTTGCTTCTTGATGGATCTCCATTTTTGTTGTTCCATTATCTCTCTCACAGGATTCTTAGATACTTTAGCACTTACCATTTTTAATTTCCATGGCTTATTTTGTGTAGATCTAAACTTGTTGTATTTTTGGATTCTCGGGTTTTGATCTAGCTAACCTTGTTATTCTCAAGTTTTGATAGTTCCATGTTGTAGATAATTTCGTTCTACCCCATTTCGACCTATGAAAGTCCAGATTTGGGCTTGGAATGACGGATTTAGAGAGCTTGGAAGTAATGGCTTCTATGGTTCTATTCTCAAAAAATTCGGAGAAGAAGAACAGTCCCAGCCGCATGAAATCTTTATTCCCAGCCGCATGAAATCTTTATTTCCCAGCCGCATGAAATCTTTATTTTCCAGCCGCATGAAATCTTTATTTCTCAGCCGCATGAAATCTTTATTTCTCAGCCGCATAAAATTTTTATTTTCCAGCCGCATGAAATCTTTATTCCCAGCCGCATGAAATCTTTATTCCCAGCCGCATGAAATCTTTTTTTCTCAGCCGCATGAAATTTTATTTTCCATCCGTATAAGATTTTATTTCCCAATAGATAGGTATCCATCTATAGCCCATAATGCCTTTTTGGCTGGTTCTTGTCCCGAATTGACATTGATTGTTATCTTGACTAATAAATTGATCATGCGTTCCTAGTTGGAACTAAGAGACTGGCTAGTCGTCTTATTGAATTGAATGAATGAGACACGTTCATATTAATTATGAACTATTGTAATCGATTGGCCGATCCCGAATATTGGCATACAGGCATATGCAGGCTTCAATTTATTTATTTTTTTCTACAAAAGCAGCATGTGTACTTTATGGTCAAGGCATGATTTATTTCGTGGTTAGTTTTAATTGTTGCATTACGCTATGTAAGACCTACAACCTAACCGCACAGGTATCGTTGTAGAGTTGGGCATATCGTACTTTGTACGGAAGTACTCATTCTGAATGACCATGATCCACGGCATAAGATTTCACTTAACATAGAAGCTACTAAGTTAAATAAAATAATGATTGCATGGAGAGAATAGATTCCCGAGTTCTTACATGGCAGTCCTCTTTGGGACTATTAGTGCCCGACAGGCCGGCTGGTTTCCACAGATACTGCAAATCTGTCACACGGACAGGGAGCGGTATCTGCTTATATTATTTATTGTATATTGATGACGGGCGTCCCGCTGGGACTCGTCTAATTCATGATTGGCGCAATTGATTGACTGGGTAGACTAGCCTTGCTTGAACATAGTAAGAACTGAGGAATTCTTTATCGCATAATTCCAAGATAACTTGGAACCCACAATAGCAAGCCGTAGTAGTTGTATGGCCGTTTAAATTGATTTGGTTGTGTACTGTACCTACTTTGTTGACTAACTGAGATAATCAGAGTGTCAAGACATGACGGGCCAACTTCTGTCCTTGTTTGGTTGGGAGGTTGGTTCGAAGTGTCGTAATGTTATGTGAATCCCAGTAGCAAGCATAGACCTATTATTATATTCTCTTAGTTACTGGTTTAAATTCCTCATATCGTGCTTCCTTGCGGTACTTGCTATTAGAGGTCTAACCTCTCTGGTTTTGCATGGCCAGATCTAGAGCCAGTTCCCGAGGACTCAGCTTACTTCCACCTCCAAGATGGTCAATACTAGAGGGATGATCGTAGGAGGACTCGAGTGGGTTCCTTACTTTCTCGTTCGTTTTGTTACTTACTTTATATTTTGCCGTTTGGCACCGACATGTTAGTCGGATTGTCTTGTACTTACTTTCACATAATTGTAATTAAGTCAGACTGCAGCTGATAACAATTGTGTATACTTTGCTACATCATCTGGCTATGTTTTGTAAAGCCAGATATCAAGAATATTTTGACTGAGCGTTTGGGATGCCTTACTGCTTTATCTTACATGTTCTCTATTTTTGTTTCTTATTTGAATGATTGAGACAATAGATGTGAAGTGACCATAGTGAGACTTTCATGTAGTATGCACCCCCTCGTCTTTTAGACAGTATTGATCGTATTATACGGTATTCATCTACCCGTAATACGTAGCTGGCTGAGTCACTCCCCCGCTCTCCAGTATTCTGGTTCTGGGGCGTGACAATTTTTCATCCTCTACAAGTTTAGTTCTTGGAGTTTTTGATTTTAGTGGCTAGTTTTGTGTAGATCTAAGTTTGTGCCATTTTCGATTTTCTTGGGTTTTGATCTATCAAACTTCCTTATTTTCAAAAACTAATTGTTCCATATTGTAGAGAATTTCATTCTACCCTATTTTGACCTATGGAAGTCCAAATTTGGACTTACATTGAAGGTTTTATGGAGCTTGGAAGCTATGGGTTCCATAGCCATTCTTCTCAGATTTTCGGAGAAGATGGGTACCCATCGACCCTGCCGCATAGATGGCACCCCATCGACCCTGCCGCATAGATGGGCACCCATATACTACCACATGGGATTCTGTTACCCTGCCGCATAGATGGCACCCCATCGACCCTGCCGCATGGATGGTACCCCATCGACCCTGCCGTACGGATGGCACCCCGTCGACCCTGCCACATAGATGGCACCCCATTGACCCTGCCGCATAGATGGCACCCCATCGACCCTGCCGCATGGATGGTACCCCATCGACCCTGCCGCATAGATGGCACCCCATCGACCCTGCCTTAGATGGCACCCCATCAACCCTGTCGCATGGATGGCACCCCATCGACCCTGCCGCATAGATGGGCACCTATCCACCCTTGGCCGCATGGTGCCTATTTTGGCTATTTTTGTATGTTTTATGTCCTATTTGGTTGAATTATGGTCAGAATTTGTCCCAACTCCCAACATAAAAGTTGTAAATCTTTATCTTGGCTTCAAGAATCTTCATGTCTCACTTTAACCAGATTTCATATGTGACTTTTTATGTTATGAGAGGTCCGTGTGACTTCCTGACTTGACCGTATTCCTGATTTAATTACCTGTATACGTGCTGGTACCTATTCTAAGTGTGTATTGAGATACAATATTAGTATGCACCGTGGTACTATTTAATGAGTGCACTGAGGTGTGACTCTACGTGCTAAGTGATCATTCGTGTTATATGTCAATATATGTGTACCTTCCAGCACAGTCATGGTAATTGGTCAGTAATAGCGTCGTGGTATATTGATTGTTGTTTGATGCATTACACTAAGCATGGATCTAGATTTGGAACTCCTTGAGCCGATGTGGATTCATACTTAGGGTACACGTACTATGGTACGACATATAGGAGGATGACCATGTGACCACGACATGTAATTCCAAGATTAAGATAGGGTTAATCTAAGCAACTTAACTTGGTAGATGCATTGGGTGGAAAGAATCCGGAGATCGTACCATACTAGCCATCCCAGGTCCAGTCCTGACGTATCGAGTTGGCCGCCACGGATATGGTTTCATTCGCCTATAGTGGATGACTATATCCGACTCCTACATGCTATGTGTTATATGTTTTAGCACGGTAGCCTTACGGAGGACCGGTGCATAATCAATGTGCTACGCGTATATGTATATATTATAATTGTTTGGCTAGCCCTGCTGGGTTGATACGATCTGAAGATTCCTATAATTTGTATTACTGGGATAATCCAGACAAATCATGGAAAGCCGTAGGATTGATTGGTTGTTTGTAAGTCGACTTGTTTGTGATATGTTTTCTTCTGTTAGCAACTAAGGAACATGGACTATCGTGGTGCGTGGTCCAACCCATGTCCTTGTTTGGTTGTTGGGTTGGGCTATTGTGCTGCGATAGGCTATGGACCGAAGTCGCGATCAGAAGTCCTTCACCTGCCCATAGTTATAGGACGAGGCATGATATTGGCACCGTTTGTCCTTGTTTGGTTGTAAGGGTGTCGTATTATCTCGATGATATGGTATAAGCCTATAACTCGTGAATCAGGTCATATTTTACTCATTGGATTTTATCTCACTCTTTTGTGCTCCCTTGTGGTATTTTCTATTCGGGGCCAGACCCCGCTGGTTTTGTTTGGCCAGATCTTGTAGCAGCGCCAGAGGATCCAGCCTTCTACCCGAACAATGGTGCACACCAGGAGTATGGGCGCCTGGGACCATGAGTGGGTTTCTTCTTCACTGCTCTGATATCTTCTATTTTGTACTTGGCATTTAGCCACCGGCACCTATTTATCCGGCTGTTCTGGACATTACTTTCTTTTTACATAATTGTAATTAAATCAGACTGCAGCTGACTACGGTTATGTACTATTGACTCTAGGTACTAGCTTATCATTTTGTATAGCTAGGGTCATGAATCATTTTGATGAAGCGTCGGGGACGCCTTACTGCTTTGTCTTATATGATCATTATTTACTGCTTTGCCTTACTGCTTCTTGTTTTGATTGATTGAGACATAGATGCTCTGTGAGACCATAGGAGACTTGATTGTAGCATGCACCTACTTGTCTTTTGACAGCCACGATCGCCGTATGATGTTTATATACCTCATATGGAGTAGTTGGCCTAGTCCGTCTCAGTATTCCGGTACTGGGACGTGACACTATGCCATAAATTCGATGTAGAATTCGGATCACAACAAGGGTCGGTATTTTATCATCGAAGCCTAACCAAAAGTACACACACCAAAAGTACATATACCTAAACGGATCGGTAGCCTAACCTTTCTATGTGAATATACAATTTAAGAACAACCTTCAACTCATGGGCACTCTGGCTATTTGGGATTGGCATAGTCCCCTTTCTGGACACAAGAGGCCTACGTCTGTAATGTTCCTCGAACTTCAGAGGGCATCAGTCACAGTATGTGGCATCTCACACCGTATCTCCAGCGAGCTTCCAGTGTAAACCCCCATATTTTATTTGTTATTATTCAATTTTAAATATATATTTTTATTTAATAAACAACCTTGAAATTAATTTACAAGTTTCTAACTGGTTGATATTATTTTAGGTATTTTATTACAAGTTATTTTATCAAATATATGGGAGCGATTTTAGTGTTGGAAATTTCTTATAATTTGTATTTGGAAAGTTTGGCAATTATAAACATATATGCTTCTTTTCATATACAGATATATATATAAATATGTAGTTATTATTTCATTTGAAAGGACAAGATTTTGTACATGGTAAATCTAGTTTAAGATTTTATTTCATGTTATATATTATAAATATTTTATATATGTTCATTGATGATCAAGATTATATATATAATATAGTAGAAATTATTTTTAGATTCTTAGAAGGAAAAATATATTAAATTAGATTATATTGATTTTTATTAAATACGATCCTATGTATGGTTTTATATAAAAATGTATTAATTAGATTTTATTAAAAATATATATATTGATACTATGTACAGTCCTATTTAAAATATAGTTAATTAGATGTTAATTAGAAATTTGTTTGAATTATTAAGTAGGAATGCTTTTGTGTTTTAGAAATATTATTAAGTTATTTAAACTAGTTATATACATACCAAAATATATAAAGATATCTATAAAAGTGTTTATAAAAGAATAAAAGAAAAAGAAAAAGAAAAAAAGAGAAAGTAAAAACCCTAAGACCCTAAGAGCTGCCGACCCGGCCACCCCTCAATTGGCTGCGCCGCCACCGCCACTGAACGACCGACCACCGCGCGGCGTCGTCGGCAGCACCGCTGCGGAAGACAACCTCTGTTCAGCAGTGAAGTGGGTTTTCGCACCACTTCGAGAGGTGTATTCTCCCCCTCAATACTCGACGATTTTGGAGCTACTTATTCAGGTATGACCACAACCCTACCCCCTGCAACCTCCTTCAATTAGTTCGAATTAATTCGCAGCGTATGCATCGCAAATCGAGCCCCAAGTTGACATAAAACTGTTATGAAACATAATAGTTTTATAATTCGAAACCCCGTTTTAAAAGGCAGAAATTTGTCAATCTAGGGACTGTTTTGAAAATCCAATTGAACATGTTTACAGATAACATATACGAGAATAAAACACAGTTCATAGATCATGATTTTATCCAGCATCTGTTAAGTTATTTGATTTCAAAAATCAAGAAAAACCTACTTTTCGAAACTAGAAATTTGTAAAATCTTTTTCGATACGGAGTGCGCTCCGACAAACTGGTGACGTGGTTGCAAACTATACACATCGAAATGCGCGTATGGATGTTGCCGAGTGGGAACTGACGGAACGTGATTTCATTGTGTGTGCACGACAAAATCAGTGCGTATCCGTCAAGATACCCCCGTAGCGACACTTTGCAAAGTAGCCCATAACTTTGTGCACGTTCGTCGTATCGAGACGAAACTTGTGCCAACAGAACCGAATCATTTTTTTGGTCATGTACACCAAGTTTTATCCGAATCTGAGAAGGTCGACCTGAACACTTTTTTGGCAGGCCCGCGACCCGCTCCAACGGGTAAAATTGTGCACGACCCTCCGGAATCCAACTTTGGACATACGGTTGAGTTTGTCTCCTCAAACCGGACCCGTAGACATGTAGTTTGATGACTTTAGAGACCAAAAATATTGGCACGCATTTCGGTACAAAACGGATCCAACGACGGATATCGTTTTGACCCGAAATTATAATTTTACCCATGTTCCAGAATTGGACTTTTGTACAGGCATTTCCTAGACATATCTTTTATTCCAAACACGGTCGTGGTGTTTATTTCAGCATCCGAGGACGTATACGAGATTTGGCTTTCATCGTTTTACTATTTTGACAGTTCGAGCTGTTGGACGTCGCCCTTTTGCACAAAACCTCAGGGAAAATATCTTGCCATATTTACTGCTTATATTTAGTTGCATTTTCTTTAGTTATTGCATATTTCTGTCTGTTTATTTCCAGTTCTTTCAGTTGATTTGCTTGCTTATTTTTTGTAATACATGATGCAAGTACTTGTCTTATTTTCTTCTTATCTTTATGCATATTGACCTGGAGTTAAGGGACTACCATCTGTAGTGTATTGTATCAACTTTGACACAGTTGTACCATGAGATGTGTGTGATATGAGTAGCATGTAGAGGTACTTGCGTGTTGGCTGATCACATGCGCGCATGCGTTAGGTCTAACTGCTAATAGAGGCATGTTAGGAGACCTAGCAGTTAGTAGAGGTACATAATCGCGGATGCGACTTAGATAGGTGCATCGGGTGGGAAGAACATTTCCTTGTCGTATGGGCTAATATTACACATTCCTTTGTAACCCGGAAGCTCCGCTGGAGATACGAGTATGCTTACCCCCTCAGGTTGGCCACTGTCGTTTTTGAACGTCATGCGCTTAGGTCACCGGTGCCCAAGTGGGGACTATACCAAATCCTATTACAACCAGGGCTCATGCGACGAAATGTTTGTTCTTAACTGCATAAACACATTAGAATGGTTAGTAACCCTAGTCAATGTCATGTCACCCCCCGTTCCATTAGTAGCTTGGGAAAATGTCGCATCGCGGAATAGTGTGCTACCCCTTGTCCTTGTTTGGTTGTAGGGGTAGTCCACTGTTTCGATGATGAGATATTAGATCTTGTTACGATTGCGACTATTTTACTTTACTTGTGATTTATGACATATTATATATTCAGTTATGTGGTATGTTCTTCCTGTATCTTGTTACGTCCCTTTGAGGACCTGGTGATCTCTCCAGATGTGTGCTTCTGTGATAATTGCAGGTGTTTAGCCAAGGCCGTGTCTTCTCCATTCCTTCACAGAGGATTGCCCTTAGGTCGACTTTCTACCTTTCCTTTGCAATTTCTCCCGTGTATTATTCTTCCCATTTAAATAGTTGGTAGTAGATTTGTCTCCGCCCAACTACATGTATAAATGACAAATTTCATAGTTGATTTATATTATTACTCTCTTATTTGGTGGATGAGATTTAGTTGTCTTGCTTTACTGCATTTCATAGCTTATGTATACATACGAGGGTTCCATATATCGGAGTATACTTCGAATGTGTGCAGCTGGCATGGCTACGTACTTAGTCCTAAATATTTTGGGACTGTGGCGTTACATGTTTTTGTGGTGGCCCATGCAGGTCTAGTTTATCACTTCGATTACGTTACTGTATCGATGTGAGCCTGCATATAGGATTAGAGTTTAGGATCTCATCCACATGCTTGATCTTTTCCCTTGATTCCAATTTCGAACTCATGTCCGACAACCTTGATTCCTTCTGCTTGATTCCCTTCCACTATAAATCCTATCCTTCCTTTCGTGCTTGATAGAAAGGTTAGGAAGATGACTCATACTAGGTATACATATATAATGCTCAATCACCCCATTAGTTGACTTTTATAAGTTGGGTAGTATGCCTCATAACCATCACACTATTGGTCCTTGCAACCCATTAAAGAGGATTTCAAGAAGATTACCTATACTGTGCTCTTTAGTTCCACCAAGGCCTTAAATAAGAAAATAGTAGCACAACTGTGGAGGCGCGATCCTCTGACGAGTCTTAGAGTTTGATGAACTTGAACTAAATATGTTTTCTTTCAATCATAAATCTCGCGTAGTTATATTTTTGACTATCTTGACTAACGCCGCTATTATAGCCTAGTTTTTGCAAGCTTACTCTTTATCGAGCTTGTTCAGGACGTGTTTATTGGGGACGCCCACTAACATATTGTCTAATCAGAATCAATGTATTATGGTCTGATCAACCTTAGTGCATGCACTTGGTTCGATCTTCATATGATTATCTCACGTAGATTGAGATATAAGTGCCTCTATGAACTCATCTACAACTGTCTTGACAACTTTGTTTAAATTATTCAATCGTCCTTGGAACCTCGTATTCGTATTGATGCCCTCTCCCTTGAACTCTTTATTAATTTTGCTTTTACTTACTATAAAAAAAACAAATGCTTATATTTGAGGAAAGATACACCCAGAATGTTCCCCTTAATTCGCCATACCCCCTATGGCATAAAAGCTATATATACACAATTGTTCCGTCTATTTGAAATCAGAGAACCACCTTCCAGTTGATTCATATCTACTATAACACGTTAACGTTGTGTGATATTTCTTATACTTAAAGCCCAAGCACGATACCATAGCTTTGAAATTTTCTAACCTCATTAATACTAAAACCATGTCTTAGCTTCTAGATTGAGTAGAGTATAAGTCCCCTAAATTTTAGGATATGCTAGTATTACCATAAGTTGGTTTCCATTAGGGATATAATTAGTGCCCCATGAACTCCCACTTTTCATGTAGATCATTTGGTGTCCCCGACCATGACATTAATATTCGGAGCACGAGACCAGCTGTTACCTTCCAATAAATTGCACATGCAAGACCTAGACGAGCCCACCTCCATGTAGGCATATCATGTCCCACTAAACTATGTCCTCTTGTACTCTATTTTAATGATACGACTTTCAGGACAAAAAGGCTAGTTATAACCCTTACCGTAATACCGATGCACTTTTCGACCTCAATTAAAGATCCAACCCCGACTCAAATCTTTCGACCCAATATATGGTTATGATCTACTCGAAGCTCACTACGCACATGCCACTAGTGTGCCACTCAATTGAGTTCCCTGTGCTACTTATACACAAAAGTCACAAAAGACACATTTTTGGGCTTAATGAACCTAGTCAACAAACCCGACTGACAGTTAACCCAAGCACTCGAATTGGAACTTATTCTAGACTACCCTCACCTAGTAGGAATGGTTCAGATTGATTTTAGGTATCCTTCCAGCTAATATGGATTAAAATTCAAGAATTAAATTAATGAAAGGCTGGTACCAGTTGAACTAATAAACCATTGGTTTATAGCGTATATTTCTATTCGTGACTTTGATAATTGGAGTACAACACTAGCCATTTCCTTCTAACAAATTTCACACACATGAACTAAACGAGCTACTTTACCCACATGGCATATCTGTCCCACACATACTCACCATCTTGTGCTCCATTTCGATTACACTATAGGTATGATACATTTTTCCCCTTAGAATAAACCATGGATGCCGAATTTTGTTCCGTTCGATGTCCACAATGCAATATCGGCCCACTCCCTTGGCTAAACTGAATACCCATGATCCAGCCAAGATACAACGCACTACGAGGTAGGCATCCACCCAAGCAAGCACATGTCCCCCACATGGTACCAAAACCAACCCGCACCCACTAATCATTTTGACCTAAAGATTCCAGACCCCTACCTAATCATATTCTATAGCAAGGCTCCTACACTATTATAAACTCTCACCTCTTGGCCCATAAATTCTTCTTCCCTAAGTTCTTCAACCACATCTCTTGTTATCCATGTTAGGCGAAGACTGCTATCTCCCTGAACCAACCCGTTATATTTATATTCACACAAGAGGTTCCTACCAGCTTATTGGAAGCATAACCCATTGAGAGACAATATTGAATTGTTATAACTTTCTTATAGTAGTTATTGATCAAGAATGCTATAGTAATCTCTAGACTCACCTAGAAACCGTGACTACGGTCAATAGTATCCAACATTCTCACGTCGTCCTTAGAAATTGTCCTTCCTAGAAACTTTGTAACCACAATTCAATGGTTGGCAAATTTCTATAAGTTGGGTAGAGTCCTGAATGAAGATACCTATCTTGCAGAATATGAAGCCATGGTGGATTCTAACTACCCTCCCACCTTTTTAGAAACCAAGTTACAAATTGACGTACTTACTTCCCCTTCATTTTAATTCTGTTATTCCTTGTTATTAAGAATTACGTTAATTTTGAGGACGAAATTTTTATAAGTTGGGTATGATGTAAACCCCATATTTTATTTGTTATTATTCAATTTTAAATATATATTTTTATTTACTAAACAACCTTGAATTTTAATTTACAAGTTTCTAACTGGTTGATATTATTTTAGGTATTTTATTACAAGTTATTTTATCAAATATATGTGAGCAATTTTAGAGTTGGAAATTTCTTATAATTTTTATTTCATGTTATTATTTCATTTGAAAGGACAAGATTTTGTACATGGTAAATCTAGTTTAAGATTTTATTTCAGGTTATACATTATAAATATTTTATATATGTTCATTGATGATCAAGATTATAAATATAATATAGTAGAAATTATTTTTAGATTCTTATAAGGAAAAATATATTAAATTAGATTATATTGATTTTTATTAAATACGATCCTATGTATGGTTTTATATAAAAATGTATTAATTAGATTTTATTATATATATATATATATATATATATATATATATATATATATATATATATATATATATATATATATATATATATATTGATACTACATATAGTCTTATTTAAAATATAGTTAATTAGATGTTAATTAGAAATTTGTTTGAATTATTAAGTAGGAATGCTTTTGTGTTTTAGAAATATTATTAAGTTATTTAAACTAGTTATATATATACCAAAATATATAAAGATATCTATAAAAGTGTTTATAAAAGAATAAAAGAAAAAGAAAAAGAAAAAAAGAGAAAGAGAAAAAAAACCCTAAGACCCTAAGAGTCGCCAACCTGGCCACCCCTCAATTGGCTGCGCCTCCACTACCACTGAACGGTCGACCACCGTACGGCGTCGCCGGCAACACCGCTGCGGAAGACAACCTCTGTTCAGCAGCGAAGTGGGTTTTCGCACAACTTCGAGAGGTGTTTTCTCCCTCCATACTCGACGATTTCGCGATCTACATATTCATGTACGACCACAACCCTACCCCCTGCAACCTCCTTCAATTAGTTCGAATTAATTCGTAGCATATGCATCGTAAATCGAGCCCCAAGTTGACATAAAACTGTTCTGAAACAGAATAGTTTTATAATTCGAAACCCCGTTTTGGAAGGCAGAAATTTGTTGATCCAGGAACTGTTTTGAAAATCCAATTGAACGTGTTTACAGACAACATATACGAGAATAAAACACAGTTCATAGATCATGATTTTATCTAGCATCTGTTAAGTTATTTGATTTAAAAAAAATCAAGAAAACCTACTTTTCGAAACTAGAAATTTGTAAAATCTTTTCCGATACGGCGTGCGCCCCGACAAATAGGGCGACGTGGTCGCGAACTATATGCATCAAAAGGCTTTTATGGATGTTGCCGACGTGTGGGAACTGACGAAACTCGATTTTGTTGCGTGTGCACGACGAAATCGGTGCGTATCCATCAAGATACCCCCGTATCGATACTTTGCAAACTAGCCCATAACTTTGTGCACGTTCGTCGTATCGAGACAAAACTTGTGCCAACAGGACCGAATCATTTTTCTGGTCGTGTATGCCAAGTTTGGTTCGAATCTGAGAAGGTCGACCGGAACACCTTTTTGCAGGCTCCAACGGGCAAAATTGTGCACGGCCCGTCAGAATCCAACTTTGGACATACGGTTGGGTTTGTCTCCTCAAATCGGACTCGTATACATATAGTTTAACGACTTTAGAGACCATAGATATTGGCACGCGTTTCGGTACAAAACGGGTCCAACGACGGATATCGTTTTGACCCAAAATTACGATTTGCCCCTATTTCAGAATTGGACTTTTGGACAGGCATTTTTTAGACATATCTTTTATTCCAAACATGTTCGTGGCGTTTATTTCGGAATCCGAGGATGTATATGGGATTTGGCTTTCATCGCTTCACTATTCTGACGGTTCGAGCTGTTGGACGTCGCCCTTTTACACACAACCTCAGGCAAGATACCTTACCATATTTACTGCGTATATTTAGTTGCATATTCTTTAGTTATTGCATATTTATGTCTGTTTATTTCTAGTTCTTTCAGTTGATTTACATGCTTGTTTTTCGTGATACATGATGCAAGTACTTGTCTTATTTTCTTCTTATCTTTATGCATATGGACCTAGAGTTAAAGGACTACCATCTGTAGTGTATTGCATCAACCTTGACACAATTGTACCATGAGATGTGTGTGAGATGAGTAGTATGTAGAGGTACTTGCGTGTTGGCTGATCACCTGCACGCATGCGTTAGGTCTAACTGCTAATAGAGGCATATTAGGAGACTTAGCAGTTAGTAGAGGTACATGATCACGGATGCAACTTAGATAGGTGCATCGGGTGAGGAGAACATTTTCTTGTCGTATGGGCTTCTATTACAAATTCTCTTGTAACCCGGAAGCTCCGCTGGAGATACGGGTATGCTTACCGTCAGGTTGGCCACTATCGTTTTTGAACGTCATGCGCTTAGGTCACTGGTGCCCAAGTGGGGACTATACCATATCCTATTACAGTCAGGGCTCACGCGACGAAAGGTTTGTTCTTAACTGCATAAGCACATTAGAATGGTTAGATAACCCTATTCAATGTCATGTTACCCCCGTTCCATTAGTAGCTTGGGAAAATGTCACATCGTAGAATAGTGCACTACTCCTTGTCCTTGTTTGGTTGTAGGAGTAGTCTACTGTTTCGATGATGAGATATTGGATCTTATTATGTTTGGGACTATTTTACTTTACTTGTGATTTATGACATATTATATATTCAGTTATGTGGCATGTTCTTCCTGTATCTTGTTACGTCCCTTTGAGGACCTGGTGATCTCTCCAGGTGTGTGCTTCTGTGATAATTGCAGGTGTTTAGCCAAGGCCATGATCTTCTCCATTCCTTCGCAGAGGATGGCCCTTGGGTCGACTTTTTACCTTTCCTTTGCAATTTCTCCCGTGTATTATTCTTCCCATTTAAATGGTTGGTAGTGGATTTGTCTCCGCCCAACTGCATGTATAAATGATAATTTTCATAGTTGATTTATATTATTACTCTCTTATTTGGTGGATGAGATTTAGTTGTCTTGGTTTACTGCATTTTATAGCTTATGTATACATACGAGGGTTCCATATATTGGAGTATATTTCGTATGTGTGCATCTGGCATGACTAGGTACTTAGTCCTAAATATTTTGGGACTGGAGCGTTACATCCGGGTTACAAAAGGGAAGTGCATACTTGGCCCATACGCTAAGGAACTTTCCTACCCACCCCATGCCTATCTATGTTGTATCCACAACACATATAACCTCTATTAATTGCTAAGTCAAAACTAATCATGAAAATACTATTAGCAGTTAATCCTATCGTACGGTTTATATGTACCGGTGGCCAGCTGACTACGCAAGTCCGAGATCTATATGCGACTCGCGACTTCGTGGCCCAAATGCGTCAAGGCCAATGAATGCAGCATAAACAAATGATGTTCTCTTAATTCTAGGTCAAATGTGCATAAAAATAAACAAGTAATGAAAAACAGAACTAAATAGTATTTTGCATTTAAATACGATTTGAAAGAACAAGTTATATTGCAGAAAAATAAATAATAAATAAATGCCTGCAATAAGATGAGCTAAAGTAAATAAACAACAATGGCAAGGTATATTGTCTAGAGGTGGTGTGCAGAAAATGACAACGTCTAGTAACTCAACTCGTCAAATCAAAGGAGCAATGAAAGTCAACTTCCGAAAATGTCCTTCGATGCTGAAATAAACATCACGAACGTTTCCGGTATAAGAAAAATGTAAGATAGCCTAACCATAAGTTTAATTATGGACACAGGGGCAAAATCATAATTTTGGGTCAAATTAGGATTCTTTGTTGGGCCCACTGCACCGAAAGGCGTGTCAAAAACTACAGTCTCTAAAGTCATCAAGTTATATGTCTACGGGTCCAGTTTCATAATACGAACTCAATTGTATGTCCAAATTTGGATTCCGATGAGCCGTACACAATTTTGTCCATTAGATCGGGTCATGGGCCCGCCAAAATAGCGTTCCGGTCAAAATTTGTAAACCCCCAAATTTTTTAAATTTTATTATATATATATATGTATCAATTAATTTTATTATAAAATAGCCATAGTCATGGTAAAATTTTGTTATGCACATTGACTAGACGATAAGGCATGACTAGTGCAGCCATATACCCTGACTAGCCCACTATCTGTAACCCCCTATTTTTCTATAAAATTTATTATATTTTGTATAAATATTTTATGACATTTGTTATTTATTTAATAGGTTAATAAATAGTTATATTATTTTTCTTATGAATCAAAAACTAGCAACCATTTTATCTATAGTATTTTGCTTTCAACAATTGAGACTAAAAGTATTTTTATTAGGTTAATAAAATTTTAAAGATTATTTCCTGTATTATATGGTGTGTATATATGTATGCTATACATATATCTACATAAGTATATATATATATATATATATATATATATATATATATATATATATATATATATATATATATATATATATATATATATATATATATCTACATAAGTATGCTATACATAAGTATTATATGGTGTGTATATATGTATGCTATACATATATCTACATAAGTGTATATATATATATATATATATAAAAAAAAATATATATATATATATATATATATATATATATATATATATATATATATATATATATATATATATATATATATATATTTAGATTTAAAGTAAATATATTGTAAGCAGTAAATATTTTGTTCATGTCTTATGAAATGAGAGGCTTTTACATAAATAATTCTTATATTATTGTAAAATGAAATTATAGATTTTTTATAGAAATTTTGTATAATTCTATTTGAATTTTAAATGGGTTTTATATTAAGTTACATATATATATAACTATAAACAAAAAAAAGAATTTACCTTCAATTTATCGCGAGATTTAGAAATCTCGCGATATGACCACCATCCCTGAACCCGACAGTGAGAAGCCAGTCTTTCCCAATTTTGATCGATTAGAAATCAATCAGTTTTTGATCGATTCAACCCAAACAAATTCCTGTGCAACCTCAACCATATTATCTTTAGGATTATACCAAATGCAATATAAATTCAGGTTTAAATTGACGGAGAAATCCTCCCAAAATTTGAAGAGATAAGCATATACCTACATCTATATGAACATGAGATTTACAACTCCAAACTCGGAAGAACTCCCCTCTTGACCAACCCTAGCGCATCCCTGTTCGAAGATGATTTTTGACCAGCCTGTTAGGAATTTGAGAGAATTTCTTGAACAAAGTCGTCGACCATATGTAGCACTTTATAACCCTTCTGGTAGTTTAATTTTTCATTTATTATATGTAAAGACTTTTGATTCCAAAGATTAGGGAAAAACAGTTTTTAAAACTATAAATTTTAGAAAAAATTTTCCGATACGGTGTGCGCCCCGACAAACCGGACGACGTGGTCATGCACTATACGCATCGAAAGGGGCGTATGGATGTTGCCGATGTGTGGGAACTGACGGGACTCGATTTCGTTGTGTGTGCACGACGAAATCAGTGCGTATCCGTCGAGATACCCCCGTATCGACGATTTGCAAACTTGACCATAACTTCGTGCACGTTCGTCGGATCGACGCGAAACTTGCGCCATCAGGAACGTTTCAATTTTTTGGTCATGTATGCCAGGTTTGGTCCGATTCTGAGAAGGTTGATCGGAACGCCAAATTAGCGGGCCCGCAACCCGACCCAACGGGCGATTTTGTGCGCGGTCCGTCGGAATCCAACTTTGGACATACGGTTGGGTTCGTCTCCTCAAACCGGACCCGTAGACATATAGTTTGATGACTTTAGAGACCGTAGGTTCTAGCACGCATTTCGGTACAAAACGGGTCCAACGGCGGACATCGTTTTGACCCGAAATTATGATTTTGCCCTTGTTCCAGGATTTAAATTTTGGACAGATGTTTCCTAGGTATTTCTTTTATGAAAAATTTGTTCATGATGTTTATTTCAGCATCCCAGGTCGTTCGTAAAAGTTGGCTTTCATTGCTTCCATATTCTAACGATTTGAGTCATCAGGCATCGCCATTCTGCACACTATCCCCAGGCAAGATACCTTGACACCCGTTGTTTATTTATTTAGCTCATATTTCATGCACTATTCATTATTTTCTTTATGCAAAATAAACTGTGATACATGGCATAACTTGTTAGAACTTACTGTTCAGTTATATTTCCTGTTATGTATTATTTTCTTACCCATTAAACCTAGAGTTAAGGGACCGCCTTATTTTGTTGCATTCATAGGCCTTGACACATTTGTACCACGAAGTTGTGAGTCACATGTAGAACTCGAACATGTATGATTGGCTGGCCACCAGTACGTATAAGCCGTGCAATAGGATTAACCGCTAATAGACATTGCATGCTTAGTTTGACTTAGCGGTTAATAGAGGTTATATGTGTTGTGGATACAACATAGTAGACATTGGGCGGGGAGTACATATCCTTAGCGTATGGGCTACTTTACATATTTCTCTTGTGACCGTACGCTCCACCGGAGATGCGGGTTGACGACCCCTTATTTACTGCTGGCCACTGACGTTCATGGAACGGTTATGCCTGAGGCCCCTGGTTCCCCAAGGGGGGACCATGCCGATCCCATTTTAGCCAGGGCCCATGCGTTGGAGGGATGTACTTAAACTGCATTCACATTGAATGGTAGGCTACCCTTATCCGTTAGGTACGAGTACTCTTGGTTAGAGTACTTGTATCTGACCGTGGCTTGGAACAATAACTTGTCGCGGATTAGTTCACCACATCTTATCCTTGTTGGTTGTAGGTGTGGCTTACTACTCCGATGAGAAGGTATTGAACCTGGTTGTGGTTCGAATACCATATTGGATTCGTGACTTGGAAAGATACTTCACCGTGGGTTAGTGTGCCATCTCCTATCCTTGTTTGGTTGGGGGGATGGTACGCTAATCCAAGTGGTGAGATATTGGACTATGTTATGATCCGATCTGACTTATTACTATTGAGCAGTTTATATTCAGTTTATGTGGCATGTTCTTTTTGTATCTTGTTACGTCCCTATGAGGACTTGGTGATTTCTCCAGGTATAGATGTGCAGGACTTCCCGCAGGATTATGGCTCCACTATAGACTCATCCTTCACGTTCGAACGAGTCGTACCTTCTGATCACAGCTGCCCCTATTGGGTCGAGGAGCCTATTTAGTCATCATTTCTTATTCTATTTATCTTAGAGGTTGGACTCTATTTCCTTTCAGTTTATTCTAGCGCCGGTAGTGGATTTGTCTCCGCCCGGCCAACAGCTATATTTTTACATTTACTTTGATTCATGAGTTATCATTTTCTTTATATTTATTGTGAATGAGATATAGCTTTTACCTGTGACTGTCTGTTATTATTATTCACAATACAGCTTATGCGTATATTCGAGATTTTCATATATTGGAGTATATCTAGTATATATGCAGCTGGCATGCTACGTTCCTAGTCCTACGTATTTTGGGAATGGGGCGTTACAAAATTTTTAGAATTGGACCAAACTTGGCTCACAAGACTAAGAAAAATGATATGTGTCTAGTGGCGCAAGTTCTATCTCGATGTGACGAATGTGCACGAAGTTATGGACTAGTTTGGAAAGGCCCAATATGGGGTACCTTGACCGGTATGCCTCGATTTCGTCGTGCACACGCAGCCAAATCCAGTTCTGTCGAATCCTACATGTCGGCAAAGTCGATACGTACCTTTCGAAACTTTTGGTTCGCGACCGCATCGCCTGATTTGTCGGGACGAATGTCATATCGGTAGAATTTATTAAAATTTGCAGTTTTAAAAACTAATTTTTCTTGATTTTCAAAATCTGTTTTCTTGGCATACATTAGATAAAATAAAAAACTGCGGTAAGGGTTTTAATCTCGTATAGGTTGTCTTCAGAATTGTTTAATTTGGATTTCAAAATTTTTTGAAATCCTGCCGGGAATTCGTCTTCCAATTTAGGGTTCTAAAACAGTTTTTGGACTTCGGATTTGGGATTTTTGTTGATCTTTCAAGAATTTCCACCAGAAATATAGGACAAACTAAGACAAACCACTTGAAGGGGTTTGTAGAGGATCCACTCGGCTACGCGTAGAAATTCATAAATTGAAAATTCATTAAGCAATAAAAGGGAAAATATGTCGTAGAAGTTGGTACCTCGTAAGAAATTTCAAAAACAACAGTGCTCTGTTTCCTGCGGGTTTGGAGACCTACGACGGTCCGACGGTCGTGACAGGCGGCGTAGAGGGTCGAGATGGCGAAGGATGATACGCGAGAGGATGTTGGTCGACTGAGATGACTCTAGGATGATCACGACATGTTATGAGGAAATTACAATGCCGCTATCGATTTTTTCCTCAAGATTTAAATCCTGATTTTTAATCAAATTTAAATTCGATTTGAATAGGATTCGATGTAATCCTGTGGAGATTTTGATTTGAATCAAGCAGGAAAATCTGGGGGAAGATTTTTGATTCGTGTTGTTTTTTATTTGAGTTCAACGAAGAACATAGTTCTTCGCTATTATGTAGCCTGGGTTGAGTATCTCGCGAGTAATTGAATGTATAACGAGATATTCATTTGTTTTTTTTCCCTAAAGAACCCTTTGATTTGGCAAAAAAAATCCAAAAAATTTATTAAAATAACCTAATATTTTTTCCAATAGAATCCTATATAGAGAACATATACATGTATAGATAGTAGCGTATATTCATACTCTCACATATATTAAAATATTACAAATATTTCATCTCTATAATTCATTTTTTTAATTCATCTCTATAATTCATATTTTATCTCTATAATTCATATATATATATATATATATATATATATATATTTTTTTTTTTTTTTTATATATACATATATATATATATATATATATATATATATATATATATATATAAATATATATATATATATATATATATATATATATATATATATATATATATATATATATATATATATATATATAAACCGAGGCCCGTGGACAATGCCACCCAGCCGCCCCCATGGGAGTGGGGGCTCGAACCTGCACCCTAACCCCCGAGTGCCAGCGGTCTTACCGGTGTGTGTATATAATATATATATACATGTAAGTATTGATATACTATGAATATATATTTAAAACTCTATGTACATATACCATATGTATACCCAATGTATATACCAAAATTTAAATAAAATAATATAGAGTAAAATCCTATGGTCATTATCATTTATTTATGCGAATTTATATTTAAGAATATAGAAACGAATAACATAAAAATTTTAGCAAAAACCTGGGGGCTTACACCCACGCATGCATCTCGTGCATAAGATGAGCGCTCGAGCGCCATGCGACGATGCAGACGTGCTAAGTGCAAAGTGTGCCAACAAAGTGACACTTTGCACCCTTGAGCCCGAGTCCGAGTCGCTAAGCCCTTTGGGCTTAGTTCATAAGGGAATTTTTCTATGAGCATGACAAAAAGCATAAATACTTTCTTTGTGGAGTTAATCCTTTTTCTCCTAGGAAAAAACCCCCATATGGCACCAACATATGCCCCACCATATCCCATGTGCATACCTCAACGCAAGCAAAGCATTATATTGAGATACACACTTGGTGGTGTAGCCGATATAGGACTATTCTCACTAGTCCAAAGGCAAAAATACCAACAATCCTCAACATATCTCAATATATATGGGTTGAGTGTTCTCTACAGTGACTATCGATCATGCATTAGGATAGATGTCGCTTCGACTTGAATCTTCCCGTATGGGTCAAATAGCAATACGATATAAGAATGGACTAAGCCTTGAATTTTGCACTATAGCGACAATTTTTTACTCACATAATGACATCAACTGTGCTTTCGTTGCACATTAAGAGCCCTGTGCCCGCATGGTTTCAGAGTATATATATTGGGTGTCCACAAGTTTACCTTTAAGAGACGGCTTGTATATCTATCCATACATTCTAGGTAAGTTATTTTAAAGAGTCATGGCATGAAGCCTTTCACTTTCTTGTGGTGCTACGCTGCTATAACGTGGACCAAAGCCGAGGCTACACCTCATTGTGGTACCATTCCACTGTAGCATGAGGTCCCAGCCTCTTTATAGTGCCATACTACCCAGTATAAAGCCTTGCGCTTCTTTGCGGTATTACGCCGCTGTGACATGGCTCACGTAGCTGAGGCTTTACCCTCTCTTAGGTACCTCTTATTGGTGTCACACCACTGTGAGTTCACTGGCCTCATTGTAGTGCTACCATCTACTCTTTATTTTACAACATTAGGTCACCTGCCTATATGCGGTGCTACGCCACCGTGACATGGCCCAAAGCCTAGGCTTTACCATCATAATACCTCTTGGTGGTGCCACCCCACTGTAGCATGGAGTACTACACTCCTTTATAGTGCTACACAACCCATGCTTCATGTAAAACACGTCGGGCATTCAAAATACCCAAGAACTCATTAAGAGGTCTAAGCCATCCTCCTACAGGACTTGTTCTATATAATGAACAACTAGTAGACAACAGTGGTTATGGGTCCGTAAACCCTCAGTATCTTAAAGGACTACCCACTATTCTTGATATTCTTTCGGTCAATGGTCCTTCCTTGAACCAAAAGCTAAATGACTAGTAGATTTTTCTGAACTAATAGCATAAAACTTTATGGTAGGATTGCAAAGACACAATATCAGAATGCTTTCAATCCTATTTTTCTTGCTGTGTCCTCGACCAGCTGGCGCATGAGACCTTTGGTGAACAAATCTGCCAAATTCGTCTAGCTTCGAACATCAACCACGACAATGACTCTTCTTTTGAAAAGATCATTCACCGCTCTGTGCCTTAGTCGCACAATCCTCTTCTTGCCATTAAAGACATTATTTGATGCCACTGCTGTAGTCGCATGGTTGTCTTAGTATATCGACACAGCCAGAATATGAGCACAAACCAATAGAAGATCATACATGAGCTTCCGAAGCCATTTTGCTTCACATGCTGCAACCGTCAATGCAAAAACTCAGATTCCATTGAAGAATAAGATAGCATAGTCTGCTTCTTTGACTTCCACGATATAACAACTACACCCATGGAGAAGATGTATTCTTCTATGGACCTTTCACTCTCTGCTGCCAAGCACCATCTTGTTGTAGGCCCAATGATTGTATCATATTTTTTTAATATGACAAATCGATTGAGTTTAGCATTATATTATCACTAATATTTATGCAATCAATATAGTATTTTTAATTATACTTATACTTTTAGTGATATATGCTTATTGTTTTACTTATTAGTGATATGAACTTTTATTATATCTATCTTAAATTTAACCGGGTTGTCAAATACAAAAAGAGGGAGATTGTTAGCCTAATGATCTAACTATATATTTTTATTTTGGTTATTCGATTGGGTTTAATATTATGATATCACTAATATTTATTCTATCACTATAGTATTTATACTTAAACTTAGCATAGTCCAAATGAGCATCAAGTTTATCATACTTGCTACAATGTATATTATTTTGTTCGTTTAACATGTATTTACAAAAGAGCAATAAGTAAGATCAACATGGACATATGTAATAAAGAAATCATGATGGGCCAAAGACGATGACATCTCACAAGATTTCTCTAAACCACCCAACGATATCTCCGGGGCCACGCACTCGGGGGTTCAGATTTCACAATCTGGGTATCTTTGGACAACTACCGTCAAAGAAGAACGTCATCATCTATCGAGAGAAGAAGCTAATCCAAGCCATCATCATTTCAAGACTCTGAAGAAGCTTGTACCTGCTATAGTATATCTATAGTATGTAATGAGTCTTAGCAATAATTGTAAATATAAGAAATGGATGACAAAATCGAAAGCTAGGGTAGAAAATAACCTAAGATCACTTCTGGACAGACAAGCGGAAGATCCGACGGATCTCTACGAAACTCCAAAGGACAATCCGAATGGACTATATAAAACCTTCTATGAGCTATCGGATTATCCGACGGTAGTTCGCAAAAATTTGACGGATAATTCAAACTATTACTGTTTGAATTCCAAAGGCAGGATCATGTCCCATCAATGATTCCAACTACTATATTTGTAGTCATTACATAGTGCTGGTGGAAGATCCAACGTTATTTCGTAGAATACCGACAGATCTTCATTTAGCTGACAAAAAGTTGCAATTCTGCTTTCTTTTGCTTTGGTTATAAATAGCCTTGAACCCTTTCATTTAAGGTTGATGCTTACGATGGCATCTCACAAGATTTCTCTGAACTGCCCAACGACATCTTCGGGGCCACGCATTTGGGGTTTAGATTTCACAATCTGGGTATCTTTGGACAGCTGTGGTAAAGAAGAAAGCCATTATCTATCAAGAGAAAAAACTAATCCAATCCATCATCATTTCAAGACTCTGAAGAAGCCTGTACCTGCTATAGTATATCTATATTCTGTAATGAGAGTCTTAGGAATAATTGTAAACACAAGAAATGGATGGCAAAAATGAAAGCTAGGATAGAAAATAACCCAGGATCACTTCTGGGCAGACATGGAGAAGATCCGACGAATCTTCGCGAAACTCCGAAGGGTGATCCGAATGGACCACATAAAACCTTCAATGAGCCATCGAATTATCCAATGGAAGTCCGAGAACAGTTTTTGGACTTCGGATTTAGGAAATTTCTTGATCTTTCAAGAATTTTCACCAGAAATATAGGACAAACTAAGACAAACCACTTGAAGGGATTTGTAGTGGATCCACTCGGCTACGCATAGAAATTCAAAAATTGAAAATTCATTAAGCGATGAAGGGGAATTATGTCGTAGAAGTTGGTACCTCGCAAGGAATTTCGAAAACAACAGTGCTTTGTTTCCTGCGGGTTTGGCGACCTACGGCGGTCCGACCGTCGTGATAGGCGGCGTAGAGGGTCGGGATGGCGAAGGATGATGCGCGATAGGTTGCTGGTTGACTGAGATGACTCTAGGACAAGCACGACATGTTTTGAGAAAATTACAATGCCGATATCAATTTTTTCCTAAAGATTTAAATCCTAATTTCTAATCGAATTTAAATTTGATTTGAATAGGATTCGATGTAATCCTATGGAGATTTGGATTTGAATCACACAGGAAAATCTGTGGGAAGATTTTCGATTCGGGTTGTTTTTTATTTAATTTCAACGAAGAACATAGTTCTTCTCTATTGGGTTGCCTGGGTTAGAGTATTTTACGAGTAACTGAATGTATCGTGAGATATTCATTTGTTTTTTTTTCCTAAAGAACCCTTTGATTTGGCCAAAAAATCCAAAAAATATATTAAAATAACCTAAATTTTTTCCAACAAAATCCTATATAGAGAACATATACATGTATAGATAGTGTCATATATTCATACTCTCTAATATATTAAAATATTATAAAAAAATATTTCTTCGCTACAATTCATATATATATATATATATATATATATATATATATATATATATATATATATATATATATATAGCTCATTTAGGTACACACTTATGACGAAAATAAATTATATTTACATAATATACAAATAGTATATTATATATACTATATATACCCATTAAATATATATGTATATACATGTATGTATTGATATACTATGAATATATAATTAAAACCCTATGTACATATACTATATGTATACCCAATGAAATATATATATAGCTCATTTAGGTACACACTTATGAAGAAAATAAATTATATTTGCATAATATACAAATAGTATATTATATATATATATATATATATATATATATATATATATATATATATATATATATATTATATATATATATATATATATATATATATATATATATATATATATATATATATATATACCCATTAAGGTACACACTTATGAAGAAAATAAATTATATTTGCATAATATACAAATAGTATATTATATATACTATATATATATATACCCATTAAGGTACACACTTATTCGAAAATAAATTATATATATATATATATATATATATATATATATATATATATATATATATATATATATATATATATAGCTCATTTAGCTCATTTATAAATATATATATATATATATATATATATATATATCTATATATATATATATATATATATATATATATATACACACTTATGAAAGAATATATATATATATATATATATATATATATATATATATATATATATATATCTATATATATATATATATATATATAATATATATATATATATATATATATATATAGGTACACACTTATGATGAAAATAAATTATATTTACATAATATACAAATAGTATATTATATATACTATATATATACCCATTAAAAATATATGTATATACATGTATGTATTGATATACTATGAATATATAATTAAAACCCTATGTATATATATATATAGATATATATATATATATTATATATATATATATATATATATATATATATTATATATATATATATATATATATATACACACATATATATATATAAAAATATATATATATATATATACACAGATATATATAAAAATATATATATATATATATACACATATATATAGCTAAAAAATTACATATATATATAGCTCATTTAGGTACACACTTATGAAAGAATATATATATATATATATATTATATATATATTATATATATATATATATTATATATATATTATATATATATATATATATATATATATATATATATATATATATATATATATATATATATATATATATATATATATATATATATATATATATATATAGCTCATTTAGGTACACACTTATGAAGAAAATAAATTATATTTGCATAATATACAAATAGTATATTATATATATACTATATATATACCCATTAAAAATATATGTATATACATGTATGTATTGATATACTATGAATATATATTAAAACTCTATGTACATATACTATATGTATACCCAATATATATACCAAAATTCAAATAAAAATAATAAAATAATATAGAGTAAAATCATATGGTTATTATCATTTATTTATGCAAATTTATATTTAAGAACATAAAAATGAATAACATAAATTTTTTTTATAGCAAAAATCAGGGGGTTTATACCCATGAATGCATCTCGTGCATAAGATGAGCGCTCGAGCGCCACGCGACGATGCTGACATGCTAAGTGCGCCAACAAAGTACTACTTTGCACCCTTAAGTCCGAGTCCGAGTCGCTATGCCCTTTGGGCTTAGCTCATAAGGGAAGTTTTCTATAAGCATGACAAAAAGCATAAATACTTTCTTTGTGGAGTTAATCCTTTTTCTCCTAGAAAAAACCCATATGGCACCCACATGTGCCCCACCATATCACATATGCATACCTCAACGCAAGCAAAGCATTATATTGAAATACACACTTGGTGGTGTAGCCGATATTGGACTATTCTCACTAGTCCAAAGGCAAAAAACCAGCAATCCTCAACATATTTTAATATATATGGGTTAAGTATTCCCCATAGTGACTATCCATCATGCATTAGGATAGATGACGTTTCAACTTGAATCTTCCTGTATGGATCAAATAGCAGTACGATACAAGAATGGACTAAGCCTTGAATTCTGCACTATAGCGACAATTTTTCACTCACATAATGACATCAACTGTGCTTTCGTTGCACATTAAAGGCCCTGTGCCCGCATGGTTTCGGTGTATATATATTGGGTGTCTACAAGTTTACCTTCAAGAGATGGCCTGTATCTCTATCCAGACATTCTAGGTAAGTTCTCTTAAAGAGTCATGGCATGAAGCCTTTCACTTTCTTACGGTACTACGCTGCTATGACATGGACCAAAGCTGAGGCTACACCTCATTGTTGTGTCATTCCACTGTAGCATGAGGTCCCAGCCTCTTTGTAGTGCCATACTGTCCAGTATAAAGCCTCGCGCTTCCTTGCGGTATAACGCTGTTGTGACATGGCTCATGTAGCTGAGGCTTTACCCACTCTTAGGTACCTCTTGTTGGTGTCACACCACTATGAGGTCACCGGCCTCATTGTAGTGCTGCCTACTACTCTTCATTTTACAACATTAGGTCACCTGCCTATGTGCGGTGCTACACCACCGTGACATGGCCCGAAGCCACATAATACTTCTTGGTGGTGTCATCCCACTATAGCATGGAGTACTACACTCCTTTGTAGTGCTACACAACCCATGCTTCCTGTAAAGCACGTCGGGCATTCAAAATGCCCGAGAACTCATTAAGAGGTCTAAGCCATCCTCCTACAAGACTTGTTCTATATAAAGAACTAGTAGACAACAGTTGTTCTGGGTCCGTAAACCCTCAGTGTCTTAAAGAACTACCCACTAATTCTAATATTCTCCAAGTCAATGGTCCTTCATTGAACCAAAAGCTAAATGACTAGTAGATTTTTCTTTAAACTAATAGCATAAAACTTTATGGTAGGATTGTAAAGACAAAATATCAGAATGCCTTCAAGCCTATTTTTCTTGCTGTGTCCTCGACCAGCTGGCGCATGAGACCTTTGGTGAAGGGATCTGCCAGATTCTTCTAGCTTCGAACAACATCCACGACAATAACTCCTCTTTTGAAAAGATCATTCACCACTATGTGCCTTAGTCACACAGTCCTCTTATTGGACAGCTATTTGAAATCTTAGGGAAAGACTTGATTTGTTATCTCATGTCTGCTTTTCGTGAAAAAAAACCAATTGAAGGGGAGGTGAAGACATCATTTGATGCCACTTCTGCAGTCGCCTAGTTATCGTAGTATATTGGCATAGCCGGAATATGCGCACCAACCAATAGAAGATCATACATGAGCTCCCAAAGTATTTTTGCTTCACATGCTGCAACCGTCAGTGCATAAAACTCAGATTCCATTGAAGAATAAGATACCATAGTCTGCTTCTTTGACTTCAACGATATAACAGCTCCACCTATGGAGAAGACGTATTCTTCTGTGGACCTTTCACTCTCTGCTTCTAAGCACCATCTTATTGTTGGCCCAATGATTGTATCTTATTTTTTAATATGATAAATTGATTGAGTTTAGCATTATATTATCACTAATATATATGCAATCAATAAAGCATTTTTTATTTATACTTATACCTTTAGTAATATATGCTTATTGTTTTACATATTAGTGATATGAGCTTCTATTATATCTATCTTACATTTAACCGGGTTGTCATAATAAAAAAAGAGGGAGATTATTAGCCCAATGATCTAACTATATTTTTTATTGTGGTTATTCGATTGGGTTTAACATTATGATATCACTAATATTTATGCTATCACTATATTATTTATACTTAAACTTAGCATAGTCCAAATGAGAATCAAATTTATCATACTTGCTATAATGTATATTGCTTTGTTCGTCTAACATATTTTTACCAAAGTGCAATAAGTAAGATCAATATGGACATATGCAATAAAGAAATCATGATGGGCTAAAGACGACGACATCTCACAAGATTTCTTTCAACCGCCTAACGACATCTCCAGGGCCACGCATTTGGGGGTTAGATTTCACAATCTGGATATATTTGGACAGCTGTCGTCAAAGAAGAATGTCATTATCTATCAAGAGAAGAAGCTAATCCAAGCCATCATTATTTCAAGACTCTGAAGAAGCCTGTACCTACTATAATATATATAGTCTGTAATGAGTCTTAGGAATAATTGTAAATATAAGAAATGGATGGCAACATCGAAAGCTAGGGTAGAAAATCCCAAGATCACTTCTGGGCAGACAAGCGGAAGATATGACGGATATCCGCGAAACTCCGAAGGGTGATCCGAATGGACTACATAAAACCTTCTATCTATGAGCTGTCGGATTATCCGACGAAAGTCCGCAAAAATCTGACGGATAATTCAAATTATTACCGTTTGGATTCCAAAGGTGTCCCATCAATGATCCTAATGACTATATTTGTAGTCGTTGCATAATGTAGGCGAAAGATCCGACGGTATTTTGCAGACTACCGACGGATCTTCCTTTAGCTGACAAAAAGTTGCAATTGTTCTTTCTTTTGCTTTGGTTATAAATAGCCTTGAACCCCTTCATTTAAGGTTGATGCTTTGAGGCTACAAATTTCCTATCTACCAAAGCTTATCTACAAACAACTCTACCAAAGCTTTTACTTGCTTATCCACAAATTGTGTTAGAGTATTTGTGAGTTGTAAAAATGAGATCTTCATCTTTGTTGTAAGAAGATCAAAACCATCTTGTAAAGAGGTTAAAGTGTATAAGCCTTCGGATCAAAGCTTGTGTGAAGTCAGAGAGTCTTCGGATCAAATCTCTCATGTATTAAAGTCGAAGAACCTTTTGATCAAAGCTCTTGTGTAAGAAGTTGGTGAGCCTTCGGATCAAAGCTCATATTGTCCTATTTTGACAATAGTGGATTAAAGCCGAAGAGAGGTCCGGGACTGGAGTGCCCCTACCAGGATATATTGGGTGTCGGCATTTTTTTTCTTCTTCTCTTGCACTCTTAATATTTAAATTGCCCATTATAAATCTTAATGTGCCTGATTAGTAAGCTTGACCTTATTCACCCCCCTCTAGGGTGCTTTCAATTGGTATCAGAGTAAGGACTCTATTGTTAATTAGGCTTAACATCCTTAAAGTAGATCCTTATTTTCTACGACATCGTATTCCTTCTCCGATAAAAAGGGTTATATTTCTAGTAGCATAGACAATCATGTTTCTTCTAAATGCAGGAAATACTCCAAGTGGAAAGCTATGGCTAATCAATCCTTAGAGATTCTTGATGACCTTCATTCTACAAATGAAGAACTTTCGGAAAAGTTTGTTCATTTAGAAGAAGCAAACGAGTTTTTGAGATATGAAAACAATGATTTATTATCTAGACCTGATCCTTAAAACTCATCTTGTAGTTTCTTTAAAGAGTTTGAATGAGGATTTAATTTTGAAAATCAAATCTCTTTCCTCCTCTATAGAAGATCTCAAGAGGCAATCACATGAGTTTATATTTTTACATGATTGTTCTATTGATGCTTTAAAGAAACAAAATGGTGTTTTCATCTCTAAAATTGCTTCCTTCGAAAGAGAATGTTTCAATATAAAAAGCTCAAAGGACTGAAACTTTTGTATTAATAGTAAAGAAGAAAAGAGTAAAACATGAAACCTAAACATGAATTCCGAGTACAATAGATCTGGGGATTTGGGCAATAGAAGTTAAGTCTACTTCGACTTCTTTACTCCGTTGACGATCCGATGTGAAGGTTGATGATGCTTGTTTATTGGTGAATTTCTGACAACAAATGGGGCTCTATCACTGAAGCTCTCTCTGGAAAGTCACAGCTTACGTAGCTTCTATTGCGTATGTATCCCCTCTCTAAGTGGGTGTGTGTGTCCCTTGCGAGGAAGACACTGTCATTTATTTATAGTTTTTTTTCACTGGAACTGTCATGCCCCAGTTCCAAAATATGTAGAACTAGGATACGAAAATATGCTAGCTATATATTTAACCAGAATCTAGTCTGACTCAAATATGTATAAGCTATGTAATTCATAAGAGGTGTCCATGTAATAATGATAACATCATCCACAATACTAACCATGCTATGAACTAAGAAAGAAAATAACTACGGAAGAACAGAACAAATGGCATCAACTAACTATACCTGAAGATCCCGAAGATGTAGTTCCCACTATGCTTATACCAGATCTCAGCAACAACCTGGAGAGATCACTAGGTACTTAGAAGTGACGTAGCAAGATACATAATATACATGCCAATTGTAACAGTAAATAACATGCAAAAAGAGAGAAAAGTAAAATATGTAACAATCAATAAACCAAAGCATCATGGAATGCTCCTGGTATGGACAATCTCAATACTGTAACGCCATAGGATGCTCTCGATCTCGAGATAAAAGATAAGTCTCTACTACCGTAATGCCATGGGACACTCCCGGTCCTAGAAAGGGAATAATAAGTCGATAACAAGTCTCTATACCATAATGCCATGGGACGCTCCCAGTCCTAGAGATAAAAAAAGGCCAATGTCTAACAATCGATATCCACTACGGGTCAATTCAAGTCGGGTCAATTCAAGTCAAACACAAGGGCGAAGGTAGAAGACTAATCAATATCATCATAATACTCACATGAAACAAACAGTAACACATGAAGAACTAATAAGGAACGTGTAATGCCATGGGATGCACCTAGTCCTAGAGATAACAAAGGCCAATGTCTAACAATCAATCTCCGATCTCTACTACGGGTCAACTTAAGTCAAACTCAAGGGCGAATATAGAAGACTAATCAATATCGTCATAATACTCACATGAAACAAACAGTAACACATGAAGAACTAATAAGGAACGTTTACGTAAAATAAGAAAATAGCAATAACATAAACATAAGCAGTAGGTAACCAAGTATAACTGAAAAGAAATAGGAGTATAGAAATGCATGAAAGTACTGTACAATTTGGCAAGGTGTACTTGCTTGGAGTTTGTCCAATCTGTGTTAAGACTGCATGTAACCTCCGTTAATCGATTTCTTGGATTTTTCAAAATTTTTGTATATTCTTAAATCTCTAAAATTTTCAGAATCCTTGAAATCGTACAATTCTAATTTCGAAAAATATTTTTCGATCGTGATTGCTATCGGTACTTGTTTGTCATTGGTTTGTAAAGACTACCTTTTTGAGATGTTTACGCTAATTAAAATTTTGTTCGCTTCAAGAAAAGATATAAATTATAAATATTTATTTTCTTATAAAAGAATATTAATAAGATTAAGTTTTGAAATAAAAATATATTATTATTAAATATTTAGTTTAATGATTTTTATTTAATCAGATGCTTATTCGTTTTTCCCCTTGCGTCGGGTTAGGACCAATATCGGTCCTAACGTTAGCCTACCAAGCCTAGGCTTGGATTGTGGGCTACGACTTTGTTGTTTGATAGCTAAATTATAATTAGCTAGCAATTAGTAGTACTAGTAACTAATTAATTAATTTATAACAAATATTTATTTAGTGCTAATTAACCAACAGATGGAAATAATGCTAGGGTTAGCAGTTAGGTTAGTAGTTAGCATTTTCACTAAATTCCTAATTTTTTATTATATATACATTTTGCTATTAGGGTTTTTTCCTTCCCCTATAAGTAGGCTCACCTCCCAAGACTTTACACTAAAATTCCTAAACCTATTTCCTACTGTAGCTGCCAGTCCAAATAGTCCCTGCATCTTTCTCGACCGCCATACTCTTGCAGCAACATCTAGCTCAAACCACACACCATAACCACCCCAGCAAATACGAAGAAGAAGAAGAAGAGCAACACCACCCCTGGCTGATAAACACCACCACCATCAGTATTGTCGAACCCCTTGGCCGAGCTCCGATCACTAACATCACTGCCATTCAACGACCCTCCGGCCGACTCCCCGACTCCATAGCAAACGCCACCACCACCACATCATCAGAGATAGAGAGTGTGTGTGGGATGTCTCACATGCCGTCGACCCCGGCGAGCAGACCGCGACCACGGTCGCTTCCATGGATGCGCCCTAGACTGGAGCGCCATGCTGGCCGCGACCACCGCCCAGATCCAATTCCCCACCACCATGCCGCCATCTCTGAGTGCTTCCCGACCTCATCGCTTCGTTGATGCTCGATCCCGCACCACTACCCCACCGGTGCTGCTCTTCAGCCGCCGTTGAGTGTTCCGCCAGATCTACGACGAGCGTCGACCAGATCCAGCCGTCGTGCTTAGATCGGCCGCCTCCTTCAGTTGCTTTGAGGTTCGGCCCTGGTAGCCGTGTAATAGCCACCTAATAAAATATTGCTTTTTATTGTCTATTTCTCTATAATTTTTTTTAAAAAAGTGTTATGCTCTAAAATTTTCAAAATATAATAATATTATTAATAATTGATAACCACAATAACAATAATAAATATTATATATATATATAAACACATATATATTTTGCATTTTGAACCAAGGTAAAATTTTGTAATTTCATAATTTACTTACCAACTCATTTGGCTAGGTGTCACCATGGGAGCATAGGTGGCATTCACTAGAACATGTGGTACTTAGAGATGCCACATGCATTATTTGCATGAGGAGGGGCTCTTTTCATGAGCCATCTCACCATTGCCTTCATTCCTTTTCTTCTCCCCTTCCTCCACACACACACACAAACACATACAAACCCCTCTCTTCCTCCTCCCTACTTCCATTTCTACTGCTGATGCTGAGATTGCTACTGCTGCTGCTGCCATTGTTGCTGCGACTGCTGCAGCCGCTCCCGTCGTCGGCCACCACCGCCGCCGCTGCCGGCCACCCCCCGAGCACCACCAATTTCTTCTCCTCCTCTTCCACTTTCTAAAAACTGAGGTAATATCCCTCATTCCCTCCCCTTTCTATTTCAATTTCAAATCTAGGTTAGAATTTGATTATATATATATCTCAAATTTTGACCTAGGTCATGAATTAGGGAAAAGTTGGGAAAGTATACACAATACCTAGGTCACATCAAACAAAGGCAAGTCCTCTTTCCCTCTTCTTCTTAAAAATTGTTCAAAAATTGATTTCCTAATTTTCTTGAATTAATATGGTTAGTACTCATTTCTAGAATTTATGAAAGTTTATGATAAATCCAATTTTGTAAGAACATAATATGGATATAAGTATTAGACAATTGAAAGAAATTCATTTATGGACATAATTGTCATGTATGTAAAATTGAACACAATGAGTGGGACACAACTTATGGACACTTCGACTCTACTCATATGTGTGTGTGTGTGTGTGTGTGTGTGTGTATATAATGTACAAACCATGAATTATATACGTACATGGACACCTATATATATATATATATATATATATATATATATATATATATATATATATATATATATATATATGCCTTGACACCTATACATATGGACACTACTCATGAAAATCACATTAAGATGGACATTTATAAATCTTGGCACAACCTATGGACATGACTGATATACTCTATAGGATCAAAGCTTTTACATATGGGATTATATAATTTTGAATGTGTAGGATCAATAAAACTTTTATTCAACATAAATATCAATTCTGTCCACTTTGCAAAATATACCAAATTGACATATATTGACATGATTAATTAGTTAAATCGAGTATTTACAAGTTCCTATATATCAAAGTAACCCTACATCTATCAAATTTCAATTTTTAAACTTCTTTTCCATACCTAAGAAGCTGAAATGTGAGTATATGTAGCAAGTAGGGATTAAGTTAAAAGTTTAGATTTAAATTGGTATATAATTAATACCAAGCCAATATTACAAAGGTTATAATTTTTTTTTGTATATCATGACATTTGGAAGTAAGATTTTGATATCATTTGTGCTACTAATAATTCTGTTTTGAACTTGGATAATATTTAGCAAACTGCAATAACCCAAGAAAATTGCTTACTCGCTTAAATTGTTTGCCAAGGTAAGAAAACTTTAAACTGCACTCTATATAATGTTGCGTGAGTTTTCGGTGTTGAAAGTTGCTCCACGAAGGGTCGACGTACCCAAGATTTAAATATATATATAATGTCTATTGTGAAAATTTTGGGCTCCAAAATACAAAGGAGACTCTGCCGAAATTTTTGAAAAATTTCAGAGTTAGCCATTTTGGAAATTCGAAATGGTTAAACCCTAGTTTCAAAATTTTATCAAATTTCCTAATACAAACATAACCTTAAAATCCTTGAAAGTGTTGCCTTAGGCGCACAAATTCTAGTTGACATTTTATTTTCGCTAAGACGGAATCTCCTACTTAACTTTATTCTCATTTAATGTTTGTTCCTATCACACGAAAAGCGAGATACAAAATTGGAATGTACTTTAAACTAAGTAACATTTTGGTTAGAATTACATTAGGATGGGAGAGAAACGCTTGGATCACACCTTCGAATTCTTTACAATAATTATATATTAAAAACTGATCAGTTCCTGTTATCGGCATTCGTACGGCCATACGATGTTCGAGGTGAGGCTTAGCTCACTTTCATGTTTCCTATTTTCTATTGGATTCTGAATCCCGAATTCGGCCCTGTAATATCCAATGTTGCCTGGTTCCGATATTCTTGAAATTTTTTAATTCATACGACAATTGTTATAACACTTGATTCTGATAACTCG
Organism: Iris pallida; assembly: GCA_029216955.1. Taxonomy (NCBI): domain Eukaryota; kingdom Viridiplantae; phylum Streptophyta; class Magnoliopsida; order Asparagales; family Iridaceae; genus Iris; species Iris pallida. The sequence goes on from JANAVB010008400.1 coordinate 3,197,175, forward strand.
AAAAATAACTCATGTGTTATCCTAATTATATCACATTATTATATGATCCTGATACTAATGTGACAGATAAATCTAAGCACCGCCCATTAAGTATAAATCTGATCCCGGGTAAATAGAATTATTGTTGAGATAATAGAAGTTGTGTGATCCAGGAACGTTTCTCTAAATATTGCATTTACATATAAGATTTGTCTGAGGTTTACACATTTATACCTGACACCTGAATTCTTTTGAGAAAAGATTCTAATACTATAAGAAAATTCTTATCAGTAAATTTAATTTTAAAATTATCCTTTCCTCCAATTTAATTTCGATAATTTTATCATCTTACTTTACCCACTTTACTCCTTTGACTGAGGGCTTGCTCGTGGTATTGATGACCTAGTATTGTTCACTAGATTTATAGACATACTTCCAAGGAACTGCTACGACAAGTTGAAAGGAAGCTGGAGAACAAGAACGAGATTTTACTTTTGAAGGCAATTATGTTGGAATCAGAATACTCTCTATTTTATTAATTCAGGTATACTTTTATATTATAAATTAGGTTAATTGTTACACTGGGTAGAGTAATCATTTTCCTATTTATAGCTTAGAATGTCACTTGTAGAATAATATTGATTTTATTATACAAGATTATGACCTATGATAACCTATCCTAGAACCCTACGGACGACAATCGCGAATATGGGTACTGGAGTATTCATATGTCGCGTAGCCTGGGAATGTTGTTACGTACTCGGCTCGCCGTATTTTGGGAGCGGGGCGTGACACGTCTTTTTAGTGGTGGCCTATGCAGGTCTCGAAAAATTGAAAACCTAGGATAGGATTGAGGCCAAGCTTTTGAGTAGACCTATATAGGTTAAGCTATAGAACCTAAGATACGTTCTTAGGAAAAGTCTACAAAGAATCGTAGGTTGGGAAATACTCTACAAGTTTCATCCCTCGACTGTGTTTCATTCTGTTTATCCTATAGATCCTTACCTAATGAATATCCTATCGTAATGGATATCATATCGTGATTCTATATAGTTAAGAATCCTGACTCAAGATTGTTATTAAAGGAATATATAATATTCAGGAAATCATGGGTAGTATAAGGATAGATATGGCTCGAAAATATAGGTCGAATAATTTGTAGAGAATTAGACAAATATTCTTATTAGAGTGGTCTAGTGAAGGATTGCAGGAAGTTCTTAAGGGTCTTGAACCTTGTACCCTTAGTAAACCTGGGGTTAGATTTATCTAGATATTATATAGATTGTGATAGTAAGGGAATAAGGACTACCTATCCAATAGACCAATAATGATCTAAGACTTTATTTAGAGTGAGTGTAGTATGTTTTCTAGGATTAACATATATATAAATATACCTTGGAAGAATTATTGGGTAAGTTAGTACTAATAGTATCTGGCTTAAGGTATCGGCATAAAATATGTTACATATAATATAGTATATAGATAGCAAACTGAGTGTAGTATGACTCATCGGTATCTTGATCTTACCAATTCTTAAATCATGATTCGCCCCTTGTCAGATTTCATTCTCTATTTTCACAAATTTCCAACTTCCCTGAAATTTCTCAATCTCCTTGTTTTATCTATATTTCATTGATTTAGAATCTTGAATTATATTCTTGTTTCTCCATCTAATTTTATTTTTCAGCAGTATCCCCGATCCCAGTAATTGTCCTCCACCTAAATACTCATGTATGCATTACTCATTGATTTTTTATTGGAATTTTTTTGAAACATTATTTGATTGGATCTGTAATTGAATTTTATTTGTGTCAAGAATCCGAAAGTTCTTCAATTGAATCGTGAAAAGAGAAGCTGTTGCAGCCATCCGGACTGGCGAGGCACTACATTCTTAAAACATGGTTCGAAGTAAGATTTCAAAAATCTAGACAATATTTTCGTAATTGGTGTTCATGCTTGATATTCAAAAATTAATTTTGTTTATCTCAGTTTGGATTTGAAAACTATTGACGTGAATATTTAAAGTGACATTCGGTATTTTTGATAAAATAGATATAAGAGATTTCATTACTAATTTTGTCAAAAGATTTTATATTATGATATTATATAGTACTTTGACACTTAAAAAATGATTTTAAGTACTGGTTCTTGAGTATCTTTTGAATTCCTAAGGATATCCTAACATGTAAGGCTACTTCAAAAATCATAATTCCTACTTATTCTATGGCTATCAAGGAAGAGGTAGCAAATTCTGATAATAAAATGGTATCTTGATTGCAGCCATATGCGCAATGACGAGGCACAAGATTACTTATCACGTTAGAAAACTAGAAATGAGGAATATGACTTTGACTCTGTAGAACACACGGTTATGGTGTCTGACAATTTTATTTGACTATATGAAATTTCAAGAATCTTGATAATTTCAAATATCTTTGAATTGTCCTTATTTTCGTAAATCTTTTGCTAAGTATGTTTCAAAATATTTTATTTATTACTACTTCATCTCTGTAAGGTGGGTAGCATATCTTGTTTTTACCTATAATTGATTTGAAAAGCTTATCTTTAAATTTAAATTTCGAGAACGAAATATTTCTAAGGTGGGTAGAGTGTAATAGCCACCAATTAAAATATTGCTTTTATTGTCTATTTCTCTATAATTTTTTTAAAAACTGTTATGCTCTAAATTTTTCAAAATATAATATTATTAATAATAATTGATATCCACAATAATAATAATAAATATTATATATATATATATATATATATATACATATATATATATATATATATATATATATATATATATATATATATATATATATATATAAACACATATATATTTTGCATTTTGACCCAAGGTAAAATTTTGCAATTTCATAATTTACTTACCAACTCATTTGGCTACGTGTCACCATGGGAGCATAGGTGGCATTAACTAGAGACATGTGGCACTTAGAGATGCCACATGCATTATTTGCATGAAGAGGGGCTCGTTTCATGAGCCATCTCACCATTCCCTTCATTTCTTTTCTTCTCCCCTTCCTTCACACACACACACACACAAACCCCTCTCTCCCTCCTCCCTACTTCCATTGCTACTGCTGCTGCTGAGATTGCTACTGCTGCTGCTGCCATTGTTGCTGCGACTGCTGCAGCCGCTCCCGCTGCCGGCCACCACTGCCGCTGACCGCCACCGCCGTCGGCCACGCCGCGCGCCCGCCGCCGGCCACCCCCCAAGCACCACCAGTTTCTTCTCCTCCTCTTCTACTTTCTAAAAACCTAGGTAATATCCCTCATTCCCTCCCTTATCTATTTCAATTTCAAATTTAGGTTAGAATTTGATTATATATATCAAATTTTGATCTAGGTCATGAATTAGGGAAAAGTTGGGAAAGTATGGAACATCCGGTGCAGCGTCAAGCAGATTCATGAGTTATGCGGTTTCTAAAAACAACTTAGAGTCAACTGATTTCAACAGCGAAACAACTGAGGGTCAAAGAGATTCGTTCACGGTCTAAAGGATGGAACCGCTCTGATAGCAACTTGTCACGCCCGACCCGGGATATCGCTCATCCTCGCTAGATTTCACCCAAATTATCGTCTTCGCTGGGGCGTGATGACGCAAGAGCCTGGAGTTGCGCTCGTACAAGACAAGATAACAAGTTCACGTAAGTTTATCTCAAACTGATAGCATAAGCAGCGGAAGGAAACAGAGTATACAATAAGAATCTCTTTTATTGATAAATGAACTGAAGATTACAAAGGCTTTGAATAGCCCAATTAAAATGCCAATAGGTTACAACGCTCATGATGCCTATTTATAGCCAACAAGTAGTCTTCGACCGAACATCTCCATGTTGCAAGTTTGGGCGCCAATGCGGTCGCTCGCCTCGAAATGCTAAGGACTCCATGCCTCGGTGCGTCCAAGCCAAGCCCCGCCACGAGCCGAACATGTCCTGAACCCAGGAGCAAACTAGTGGGGGATTAGTACTTTTGTCCTTGTTATACTGATCAAGGCCCACTCGCCATAAACCAACACTAAGTAAATTTAGTGAAGCATGCATCTTTATTTAGTGATCTTTCTATTATTACCTTAGGATCAGTTTTATGGCAATGTAAGCAGTAAAACATGTTATTAAAAGCAACTGAATCATAAAAGTGTCCAATACTGTGTCCCTGCCACAGATACGGTTAGACATAATATGAACATAAGCATAGTGATCGTGCCCATGTCTGTCTCAAATCTCTAAACCTGCAATCGTTAGAAATTCGCATAACCATTCAACAATTTACGTAGCCAACCAATCAAACTTAGCCATAAATATAAGGGTAGCAGACTATGCGCCTGCACCAAATTCTAATCTCAAGTTCAATGGCCCTATCTATATGAAAGGTTACGACGTTCCGTGCTGTAGTAGACTGGTATCTCAACGTGTAAGCCGGTGGTCGCTTTGGCACGGATTGCTAGCCCAATATCCAAAGGATCCCAAACTTACTAGTATTGTGGCTTATCACATCAATAGGAGGGCACAACCCATCCGAATGAAGTGCACCACGAATACTCCTTAATTCCCTCCCAGGTCGAACGGTCTCGGTGCCCCGGCGATCCTACGTGCGAGGGAAGCCTGCGCCCGTGCATGGGCCATCCGAGTCCATTGACCATGCAATACGTGCCTGAGTTTTATACAACCAAACAAGTTCGCCTATCTCTATTCCATCGGCACAATGCCCCATTCGAGAGTTCCGTTACAACATTTGTGCCACAATTGTTCTCTTCGCAATAAAGCCATCTTTTATGAGTCCCGTGCACGTACGCACGTTTTTGACACATTTATTCTCTTTCCTTCAAGTCGTGCATTCGATGCACGCTTCAATACCGCATTTCCATGTTCTATACCTTAGTGTTCGATGTTCTTCTGGGTCGTGCACTTGATGCACATCTCGATATTGTCTTTCAATGTTCTACCATCAATGTCCTACCACGACCCGTGCGCTTGATGTACGTCACCTCAATTGTTCAATGTTCAATGTTTTATCTTAATGTTTGACAAACACTAAGACCTTTACTCGATTTGAGCCATGCTCGTTAACTCGATAGCACCATAGGCATACAAGGATACATTTTATTAGACATGAAGGAGAAGGGGAGAAAGGTCAAGAACCCGCCCACCTTAAGCTGATACGCCTTGTCGTTTTACCGAGCTGATGTGGCTCGATTCTATAACTTTGTTGCATGGCCAACTCTTCTGACTTAGCCATTTTACACTTCGTGTTTCATTGAACTACTCGACTATTTCGACCTACCGTGCCCATTCCACAATCCGTTGCAAGGCGATGATTTAGTTTTGCAGACACTATTACCAATAAAGAAAAATGGCGACCTCTTATAATCCAGCGTAAAAGCGTAGCATGCACACGAAGTCAACTAAAGTCAATATTTCTTTGAATCGGACTTACACCTTGCATCACTTCGATTTACAGATTCGAATCGACTCATAGCTTTCTTTCGGGCCAACGTAACTCTTGCATCGATTCGCATCGATAGTTCATCAGGTCAACACAACTCTTTGAGTCAACGACTCATCGTAATGCACCGTACGGAGCAGGGCGTTACGCCCAGCAAGTGTCCATGAATTCGACAAACGAGTTTACTTTCCATTATCATCTCAGAAAACAACCATGTTCATATTACCTCTGAGCTGTTTTCTACAGCCCGTCAAGGTTGAATCTTACCGTTAAGTAAGATGTCATTTAAAACAAAAAGTTTACCATGTCCATATTACCTCTGAATAAACCTTCTCATATAACAAACCATGGGTTGTTATATTTTAATCTATAGAATAGCTACGTCCATATTACCTCTGCGTTGTTCTCTTCCTTCATAATTTCCTCTTACCATGTTCGCATAACCTCTGAGTAAGTGAATTCTACTACAAATTTCGTTTTTACCATGTTCATATTACCTTTGTGTAAATACCCCACAAACATCACCAACAAAAGTTTATAACAGATGGCCACGCAAAAAAACAAAAGACTTTTTATCCTTTCATAAGGTAAAAAGTGTTGCTACATCAAAATAAAAAGGTCTCTCAAAGGAGGGGCCAAAAGAAAATGACAAAGCGGTTGTTTAAGAAGTCCGGCGAATTAGCTCACTGATCCGATCCCGCAAGAAGGCAATCCTGGGTCCAACGGACTCTTTGGCTCGGCGCTCTGCTTCTTGATGTTTGGCCGCCTCATCCCTAAGCTGAGACATGCCTTGGTACGCAATCTCTAGCTCTACTTGACGGGCACCAGCACTCTCCTTCTCCAGAGTTAAGGTCTCAAATCGCTGGCGAAGGGAACCCTGCTGGTCCTTCGACTTCTCCAACTCACTTTCTGCGCTGGCCAACGTCTCTTCCAAGTGCCGAATTTGTTCTCGGAGGTCTTCACACTGCTCCTCCAGGGTTGCTTGACGATAGACTTGGGCTTCCTCGGTAGTAATCACTTCGCCAATTTCTACCTCGATCTCAGCAATCATGTAGGCAATAGCTTCTCGCTCCAGTTCATGTAGGGCCGACTCTCCAATGTCCTCTTCGGCCAGCTTCTCAAAAGCCTCCTTGGTCGACTTCTTGAAAGCCTCCTCGGCCGGTATCTCTATGGCAACATCGGCTAACTCTCCAATGTCCTCTTCGGTCGGCTTCTCAAAAGCCTCATCGACCGACTTCTAGAAAGCCTCCCCGGCCGGTGTCAAATTGGCCTCCTCAGCCAATTTCTCAATGGCCTCCTCGACCGGTGTCTCAATGGCAGCATCAGCCGACTCTCCAATGGCCTCCTCGGCCGGCTTCTCAAATGCCTTTTCGACCGACTTCTCGAAAGCCTCTTCAGCCGACGTCTCAATGGCCTCCTTGGCCACTTTCTCAACGGCCTCCTCGGTCGGTGTATCAATGGCCACATCGGCCGACTCTCCAGTGGCCTCCCTGATCGGCTTCTCAATGGCCTCCTCGGCCAACACTTCAGCAGTATCCCTGGCTGGCTCTTGGGTCGGATCTTTGACATCATCCCAAGATGATTCATCAGTTGTCTTATCCTATCACTCCCAGTTTTTAAGAACATGAGTATTTTGGTCATTTTTGAATTTTCAACTTTTTTGAAATTTTATAATTTTATTAAATATTTTAATTGATTTGTGTAGTGTGGTTCGAGTTTCATCTCGTTCCGACTTGAGACAGTGACTCGGGTAGCTTAGTCTCTAGAAGAGACCCAACTTAAGTTAGACATGGCCCACATGGTTCATAAATTAGATTGGTTAGACAAGTCTATTTTTCCTTTATTAGATTAGTTGATTAGGGACACAAACTAGACCCGATTGATCTCAAACTTGAACCTAGGCTAGACCCAACCAAATAGGACTAGAGAGGGGTGTTTGGGACATTTCACAATGCCCCAAACAAGCCCTACTTGGCTGGCCACAAGGGGGAGGAGTTTATTTCATTCCTCTTTAGAAATTAGCCTCTTTTAAAAGCTCTCAAGTGTTCTTCCCTCTTTTGGAGCTTTTGCTTTGATTTGATCTCCAAATCGAATCAAACCTTCACGTATTCTTCCATAAATCCTCTCCTTATTGCCAAGGAAGGTTTCTACTAAAGTTTGGGAGAGAAGTGCAAGGTGGACGTGTCCATTTGAGGAGTTCTTCGTATCGGAGCCGTATCGGAGAAGGTTTCATTAGTAATCACTCCTAATAGGTATAAAACTTTCCTCTAAATCTTGTTTCCATGCATTTAGAGTGGTTTAGAATCCGTGGAATAACTCCCCTTGTTGGAATCACCATTAGAACTAAGTTAGAGGCCATTTGGAGTCCTCTAGTGTGTGTCTACATGTAGTTTTGTGTCCTAATGGGTAGATGTTGAAATAGGACCCCCATGTGTTTGATTAAATGCCAAAAAGGCTTAATTGTTTTTTAATTTCAGTTATATATATGTTAGAGAGTAGACTGGACATGGTAGGAAGGTTTAGACTAGTTTCTATATCTATGAGGGAATCCTAGTGGTTTAGCCTACAATGTCTTATTTGAACCTCTTCATGTCAATTTTGATATATTTTATATGTTGGACTGTTTTTGGGGATGAGGAGTATATGTAGATATATATATATATATACTAGTGCTTGTGTTTAGAAATGATTTATAGAATGTGTTTGTGTAGTATAGATAGAGAGGGAGTTGCATATATATATGTGTGTGTACATGTATCTATATGTGTATGTGTGTGAATACATATGTATATATATATATATATAGGTGTGTGTGTGGAAAAAAAAAATATATATATAGGTGTGTGTGGATGTGTATATATATGTAGGGGTGTGTGTGTGGAGTTGAGAGTGAGAGAGTGGAGAATTTATTGTTTGAGGGTGAGATAGAGAGATAGATAGGGAGGAGAGAGTGTGAGGTAAGGAGAGGGAGCTGCTGCTTGTGGCAGCAGCATACAAACTATTCGGCCATAGCAGCAGTCCCCACAGGGGACTGCATCCTATGAATGCAGCAGCAGTAGCTGCGGATTTCAGCAGCAGTAGCAGGGCACTTGTTGCCCTGTTTTTGCTTGCTGCAGTGAGCATTCAGCCCCCCCCCCCCCCCCACATTTCCATCTCAACTTAGTCCTATATTCACCCATTCCATACAAAATCAGTCCATCCATCCATTCCATTCCACAGCCCATTCACCATTCATTCATCCATCCTTTTCACTCTATTCACCTTATTTCCAGCATACATTTCAGTTCAAATTTAGTCCACATAGATTTCAGTCCTCTATATATATATCATTCATTACATATCAATCCATTTCATTTTAATTCAGTCCACATTTTCCATTCCAATTCATCCACACTTCAAACAGTCCCTCCATTTTATGTCAAACCAGTCCACATTAGGACTTAAGCCATTCCTATGTCCTCCTATTTACTGTCCAAATTTCTTGGACATATTAATAGTCCAGATATTACACCATATCAGTCCATTCATTCCATTTCCCCCATTTCACTCATATCAGTCCAATCCCTCTATGTATCATTCATTTCCATTCACCACATATTAAATCTAGTTCATTCAAGTCCATTTGATATTCATATCATCCATTCCACCCTTCATAAAACATTCCATACCATTCCACAATAAACATTCAGTACCATTGATTACAGTCCAATTTTAGTCCATATCTATAAATCCATTCACCCCTCCATCAATTCCCTAATATGCACTCATTCATCCACACATTCACATATCCCCATTCACTCATTCATTCATTCATTCATTCATTTGTTCTATCCATCATTCATTTGTTCTATCCATCATTCATTCATCCTCTCATTCATACCTACATTTCAGTCATCAACAAATTCAGTCCCTTAAACCTAGAATGTTTAGGTGTGAGAGGTTAGCTAGTATGTTAGAATATGATAAGATAAGGTAATGTTGAGATGACCAACATGACCATAAGATGGACTAGATGTCTAGGAAACCCAGATTTCTTGGGAGGTAAACCTTAGATAGTTTAGTATCTAGCTACCCTAAGGAGCCTAGGCTAGTATCTTGAGGATTAGCGGGGTTTCCTTTGTAATGGGCAAGATATCGGGAATACCTTGTAAAGGGTAAATGTTAGGATATTGGGTAGTATAAGGTATTGGGTTTCTGATTGCTAGATGTGGTTAGAAATAGGTTGTCTTGGTAGGTAATGACTAGACGAGGGTAGTTTAGGCTAGTCTTGACCCCCGTTGACCAAGAGTTGACTGACCGAAAGTCAACTTCAAGTCAACGCTTGACTTAGAATTGACCAAAATCAAACCAGAGTTGACCAGTTGACTGAAAGTCAACAATTGGTCAACATTAGCCTAGTTTGACCTAGGGTTGACCTAGGGTTGACTTAGTATTGACCAGAGTCGACTAGAGTTGACTTTTTGATCAAAAGTCAACCCTTGACCCAGATTGACCTAGTTTGACTTCCTGTGACCTAGTTTGACCTTGGTTGTCCTAGTGTGACCTAGTTTGTCTCAGTATGATCTAGAATGACCTAGTTTAGCTTGGTGTGACTTAGTTTGACTTAGTTTTGACTTAGACTCGTATATCATAACTAGATTAGCTTTCCTTTCATTATTAAACCATGTTTGGACTCATGGTATCTCATCTTTAGGTCAGTGATTACTATAAGCATCTGTTCACCTTATCAGCTCAGGACCACAGGCGAGTACATTCATTGATAGTTTTTATTGTCTTGATATCTGCTATATCCGATTCAGTTGTAGTGTCTTACTCTATTTCCAGTCATAATAGTTCACGGACTAGTATGTGTTGGATCATGACATGAGATGTTGTTCCTAGATTTTCTTGGTATATTGGTACATTTCCTGTCTTATTCCCTGTACTTATATAGATACTGATTCCTAAGGGGACTTGCTACCCTCTTATGGAATCCCATGTCATGATGTGTCATGTCTAGATCCATTATACTATTCGGAGGTGGAGAATTATTAGGGGCTATGTGATCAAAGCCTCCTGTCACTATATTCATGTGCTTGCGCCACTCTCACCTCACGTAGGGTGTAGCGAGATCTTATTCATGTGCTCGTTATCCAGGTTGGCCGGCATGACCCTTTTTAGATTTTCTTGTGATTGTCGGGCCAAGTGGATAGTCTGTCCTGTAATATTCCCAAAGCCGATCACATAACACTCTAATAATTCAAGTCACATTTTATATTTATTTATCATAGGAGGCTAAGTTCTGTTCGGGAGAAGGGTTACAACCCTGGTCCTTGTTTGGTTTAAGGGTTGTAACTCGGCTTCCGAATAGTTCCCAAGTCATCCTATATATATATTGTCGTCCTATTCAGTACTCACATCCTGTTATATATTTCCTGTTGATTTTGTCCTGTATTTCACATGTTCTATATGCTCTTATGCTATACCTTGATTTGAGGCTAAGTTCTATTCGTGAGAAGGGTTACGACCCCAGTCCTTGTTTGGTTTAAGGGTTGTAACTCGGCTTCCGAATAGCTCCCAAGTCTTTCCATATCTTTGTCTTGTATTTTATTATACTGTCTCTTATAGAATTTGTCAATTTATATGGAACTGCTGTTAGTGTTTGTACTTGCTCATTTTTCTGACAAGATACCGCTGATATATTACAGATATTTCTAAGGCAGACTGCTCGATCCACTATGGGGTCGAGATAGATGGAGACTTAGGCCAGGACTGTGGCCTGTTAGTTGAGCCACTAGACTTTGTACTCCCAGAGTAGTTAGCTTAGTTAGGCTTGCCTGGACTGCGATCCAGCTTTTGTTTTAGACTGTACTAGCTTATATTTATGTATTGTGACTCGATGATGTTGTTTGTTTCTCTCTAGCTGTGTTGGATGTTGAACTCATTTTCCATTTTCACATCTATCATATTTCCTTTCCGTGCTATCTACCTTTATTTTATCTTGTGATTGAGACTGTATTTGCTATGTCACCTCCATTCGGAGTGTATATACTGTACAGGTACCCTTATATTGTTTAGTTTAGTATTTATATACGACCTATACAGCGCTCTACCGCCGATTCTATGACGTAGGCTGGACGTAACCTCGTACTCGTACCCCTAATCAGGGTGCGGGTCTTGACATATTTTTATGGTAGCCTATGTAGGTCTGTGTCGTAATTAGTGCGATCTCGTAATGGTGCTCGACTTAGAGTACTAATTACGAGCCTGCGACTAGGACATAGGATCTAGGATATGATAGGAGTTACTCGATCATATTTTAGGAAAATTCTGATCTTTTGATTACCATGACAACTCTTCTTGCATTGAATTCAATTGTCCTTCCTTGATACTCCTTATCATGTGCCATATTGACTCCTTGTTTCAATCTATCCTCAGGATGGCGATTACTCGCTCTCAGGCAGCAAGACCTAGTACTGTTCCAGACATGTCCGATCCAGTAGGACCTCCACCTCCGGCTACGGGAGTAGCAGTCGAGAGAGTTGCCACCTCAGTTCCTGTCCTTCAGGTGGGAGTAGCAGCGACAGTTCTAGGAGGTCTTCCACCTCCAGCAGCGGGACCGTCTATAGTCATTCCGGAGACAATTCCACCACCGCCTCCGCTACTGACTGATGCACAGCAGATGATGGCCCTTCTACAGCAGATGTTGCAGACCCAGAGGGCCCAGGCCGAGGTACAGCACCGCCAGACAGAGGTGTTATTACAGAGCATAGAGAACTCCCACCAGCTGGCGATAGCAGCAGTAGAGAGGGTTGTACCGGGTATAGTTCAGGGTGCCCCAGTTCACCACCAGGGACAGGACCAGAGGCAGACTACTCCGTGCGGCTTCTGCGGGAAGCCGGGACATAGTCGGGAGACCTGTAGGAAGAGGTTGGGCGTATGTCTATACTGTGGGGCGCCCGACCACCAGTTGAAGGATTGCTACGCCCGTGGAATCCGAGGAGGCCAGGACAGAGTGCAGCAAGCTAGGGGAGGCCAATAGGGGCGAGCTTTCGCCATGATACTTGAGGGCACTCAGGTAGTAGCAGGGCAGATTACAGGTTCCAATCTTTCGATCTCATTTCCGCATTTGCCTCCTTATAAACTGTCTTGAAATTCGATTCCATCTGTTCCTTGATCGTTTAATGAAATTTTGTTCTTGTGATGTGATTTTCTTCTGAGATAAGTCGTATGGGCTAGGTCGCCTCGATTATGAGATTTAGAATCCTCTAGGGTCATGCTAGTAGGCAAAGTGAGGACATATAGTCGGATTATGGATGTATTTCTCGGATGTGGGAATTTAAGGTTTTTGCTGCCAAGCTTGCGGCAATGCAAAAATTTTAAATACCATGATTCTAGAGGTATGTACCTTAGTCAAGGACTCTGTGATTATCGTAGCCTTGCTCACTAGCATGACGAAGATTCTGAGTATCATGATTCTGGACAGACGCATATGATTATCGAACTGCATGATTTTGAGATTTTTTTTGTGGGATGTTTGACCTATAAGGAGCACTACCACCTTAATTTTTGAGGATGCATTCTTTTAAGGTGGATAGACATGTAGCACAGTTTCTAATTAAGAGTAATTTTAAATTTTATAATTTTAGTCATTTAATTATTGTTATTTAATTTATGCTTTGATTTTGGAGATTTTAATTATTTTAAAATTTTAAGCCATGACTTATGATTTTGATGTTTTGCTAGTGAACCCTAGGGACTGTTTGACCTAGAGCCTAACTATGCGATTAGGATATTTTCAGTGTCATTTCTGGCCCAAGGGTATTTTGGTCATTGGACCTCTTTGATTTATTTTTTATATTATTGCGTTGGTGATTGTTGATTTGACTTTTGATAGGTGTGATTTTGTGTTGGTTTCATGTCCGTGTCAGACACGTAACAGTTTTTATTTGCAAGTGTTGTTGTGCCTTAAGAGATTTTTATTTTGCTAAAAAAATTTGGAAGTATTTGAGAGGGATTTTACTGCATGTGTTTTTTTTATTGCTTTATTTTAATTTCGAGGACGAAATTTTTTAAGGTGGATATATTTGTCACTCCCAGTTTTCAAGAACAGGGATATTTTAGTCATTTTTGAATTTTCAACATTTTTGAAATTTTATAATTTTATTAAATATTTTAATTGATTTGTGCAGTGTGGTTCGAGTTTCGTCTCGTTCCGACTTGAGATAGTGACTCGGGTAGCTTAGTCTCTAGAAGGGACCCAACTTAAGTTAGACATGGCCCACATGGTTCACAAATTAGATTGGTTAGACTAGTCTATTTTTCCTTTATTAGATTAGTTGATTAGGGACTCAAGACCCGATTGATCTCAAACTTGAACCTAGGCTAGACCCAACCAAATAGGACTAGAGAGGGGTGTTTGGGACATTTCACAATGCCCCAAACAAGCCCTACTTGGCCGGCCACAAGGGGGAGGAGTTTATTTCATTCCTCTTTAGAAATTAGCCTCTTTTAAAAGCTCTCAAGTGTTCTTCCCTCTTTTGGAGGTTTTGCTTTGATTTGATCTCCAAATCGAATCAAACCTTCACGTATTCTTCCATAAATCCTCTCCTTATTGCCAAGGAAGGTTGCTACTAAAGTTTGGGAGAGAAGTGCAAGGTGGACGTGTCCATTTGACGAGTTCTTCATATCGGAGCCATATCGGAGAAGGTTTCATTAGTATTCACTCCTAATAGGTATAAAGCTTTCCTCTAAATCTTGTTTCCATGCATTTAGAGTGATTTAGAATCCATGGAATAAATCTCCTTGTTGGAATCACCATTAGAACTAAGTTAGAGGCCATTTGGAGTCCTCTAGTGTGTGTCTACATGTAGTTTTTTGTCCTAATGGGTAGATGTTGAAATAGGACCCTCATGTGTTTGATTAAATGCCAAAAAGGCTTAATTGTCTTTTAATTTCAGTTATATATCTGTTAGAGAGTAGATTGGACATGGTAGGAAGGTTTAGACTAGTTTCTATATATATACCTATGTGGGAATCCTAGTGGTTTAGCCTACAATGTCTTATTTGAACCTCTTCATGTCAATTTTGATATATTTTATATGTTGGACTGTTTTTGGGGATGAGGAGTATATGTAGATAGATATACTAGTGCTTGTGTTTAGAAATGATTTATAGAATGTGTTTTATATATATATATATATATATATATATATATATATATATATATATATATATATATATATATATATATATATATATGTGTGTGTGTGTGTGTGTGTGTGTGTGTGTGTGTACATGTATCTATATATGTGTGTGTGTGAATACATATGTATATATATATAGGTGTGTGTGGATGTGTATATATATGTAGGTGTGTGTGTATGGAGTTGAGAGTGAGAGAGTGGAGAATTTATTGTTTGATGGTGAGATAGAGAGATAGATAGGGAGGAGAGAGTGTGAGGTAAGGAGAGGGAGCTGCTGCTTGTGGCAGCAGCATGCAAACCATTCGGCCACAGCAGCAGTCCCCACAGGGGACTGCATCCTTTGAATGCAGCAGCAGTAGCTGCGGATTTCAGCAGCAGTAGCAGGGCATTTGTTGCCCTATTTTTGCTTGCTGCAGTGAGCATTCAGCCTGCCCCCCCTCCCCATTTCCATCTCAACTCAGTCCTATATTCACCTATTCCATAT
Organism: Iris pallida; assembly: GCA_029216955.1. NCBI lineage: Eukaryota > Viridiplantae > Streptophyta > Magnoliopsida > Asparagales > Iridaceae > Iris > Iris pallida. The sequence goes on from JANAVB010008400.1 coordinate 3,212,292, forward strand.
AAAATCAATCCATCCATCCATTCCATTCCATAGCCCATTCACCATTTATTCATCCATCCTTTTCACTCTATTCACCTCATTTCCAGCATACATTTCAGTTTAAATTCAGTCTACATAGATTTCAGTCCTCTATATATATCATTCATTACATATCAATCCATTTCATTTCAATTCAGTCCACATTTTCCATTCCAATTCATCCACACTTCAAACAGTCCCTCCATTTCATGTCAAACCAGTCCACATTAGGACTTAAGCCATTCACATGTCCTCCTTTTTACTGTCCAGATTTCTTGGACATATTAACAGTCCAGATATTACACCATATCAGTCCATTCATTCCATTTCCCCCATTTCACTCATATAGTCCAATCCCTCTATGTATCATCCATTTCCATTCACCACATATTAAATCCAGTTCATTCAAGTCCATTTGATATTCATATCATCCATTGCACCCTTCACAAAACATTCCATACCATTCCACAATACACATTCAGTACCATTGATTATAGTCCAATTTCAGTTCACATCTATAAATCCATTCACCCCTCCATCAATTCCATAATATGCACTCATTCATCCACACATTCACATATCCCCATTCACTCATTCATTCATTTATTTATTCTATCCATCATTCATTCATCCTCTCATTCATACCTACATTTCAGTCATCAACAAATTCAGTCCCTTAAACCTAGAATGTTTAGGTGTGAGAGCTTAACTAGTATGTTAGAATGATAAGATAAGGTAATGTTGAGATGACCAACATGACCATAACATGGACTAGATGTATAGAAAACCCAGATTTCTTGGTTGGTAAACCTTAGATAGTATAGTATCTAGCTACCCTAAGGAGCCTAGGCTAGTATCTTGAGGATTAGCGGGGTTTTTTTTGTAATGGACAAGGTATCGAAAATACCTTGTAAAGGATAAATGTTAGGATATTGGGTAGTAAAAGGTATTGGATTTCTGATTGCTAGATGTGGTTAGAAATAGGTTGTCTTGGTAGGTAATGACTAGACGAGGGTAGTTTAGGCTAGTCTTGACCCCCGTTGACCAAGAGTTGACTTTTGACCGAAAGTCAACTTCAAGTCAACGCTTGACCTAGAATTGACCGAAACCAAACCAGAGTTGACTAGTTGACTGAAAATCAACAGTTGGTCAAAATTAGCCTAGTTTGATCTAGGTTTGACCTAGGGTTGACTCAGTGTTGACCAGAGTTGACCAGAGTTGATTTTTTGACCAAAAGTCAACCCTTGACCCAGATTGACCTAGTTTGACTTGGATTGACTTCCTGTGACCTTGTTTGACCTTGGTTGTCCTAGTGTGACCTAGTTTGTCTTAGTATGATCTAGAATGACCTGTTTTAGCTTGGTGTGACTTAGTTTGACCTAGTTTTGACATAGACTTGCATATCAGGACTAGATTAGCTTTCCTTTCATTATTAAACCCTGTTTGGACTCATGGTATCTCATCTTTAGGTCAGTGATTACTATGAGCATCTGTTCACCTTATCAGCTCAGGACCACATACGAGTATATTCACTGATAGTTTTCATTGTCTTGATATCTGCTATATCCGATTCAGTTGTAGTATCTTACTCGATTTTCAGTCACGATAGTTCACGGACTAATATGTGTTGGATCATGACATGAGATGTTGTTCCTAGATTTTCTTGATATATTGGTATATTTCCTGTCTTATTCCCTATACTTATATAGACACCGATTCATAAGGGGACTTGCTACCCTCTTATGGAATTCCGTGTCATGACGTGTCATGTCCAGATCTATTATACTATTCGGGGGTGGGGAATTATTAGGGGCTATATGAACAAAGCCTCCTGTCACTATATTCATGTGCTTGCGCCATTCTCACCTCACGTAGGGTGTAGCGAGATCTTGTTCATGTGCTCGTTATCCAGGTTGGCCGGCATGACCCTTTCCAGATTTTCTTGTGATTGTCGGGCCAAGTGGATAGCCTGTCCTGTAACATTCCTAAAGCCGATCACATAACGCTCTAATAATTCAAGTCACATTTTATATTTATTTATCATAGGCGGCTAAGTTCTGTTTGGGAGTAGGGTTACAACTCCGGTCCTTGTTTGGTTGAAGGGTTGTAACTCGGCTTCCGAATAGTTCCCAAGTCATCATATATATATATATATATATATATATATATATATATATATATATATATATATATATATATATATATTTATATATATATATATATATATATATATATATATATATATAAATATATATATATATATATATATATTTATATATATATATATATATATATATATATATATATATATATATATATATATATATAAATATATATATATATATATATATATATATATATTTATATATATATATATATATATATATATATATATATATTGTCGTCCTATTCAGTACACATATCCTGTTATATATTTCTTGTTGATTTTGTCCTGTATTTCACATGTTCTACATGCTCTTATGCTATACCTTGATTGGAGGCTAAGTTCTGTTCGGGAGAAGGGTTACGACCCCGGTCCTTGTTTGGTTTAAGGGTTGTAACTCGACTTTCGAATAGCTCCCAAGTCTTCCCATATCTTTGTCTTGTATTTCATTATACTGTCTCTTATAGAATTTGTCAATTCATATGGAACTGCTGTTAGTGTTTGTACTTGCTCATTTTCCTGACAGGATACCGTTGATATATTACAGATGTTTCTGAGGCAGACTGCTCGATCCACTATGGGGTCGAGATAGATGGAAACTTAGGCCAGGACCGTGGCCTGTTAGTTGTGCCACTAGACTTTGTACTCCCAGAGTAGTTAGCTTAGTTAGGCTTGCCTGGACTGCGTCCAGCTTTTGTTTTAGACTGTAGTAGCTTATATTTATGTATTGTGACTCGGTGATGTTGTTTGTTTCTCTCTAGCTGTGTTGGATGTTGAACTCATTTTCCATTTTTACATCTATCATATTTCCTTTCCGTGCTATCTACCTTTGTTTTATCTTATGATGGAGACTGTATTTTCTATGTCACCTCCATTCGGAGTGTATATACTGTACAGGTACCCTTATATTGTTTAGTGTAGTATTTATAGACGACCTATACAGCATTCTACCGCCGATTCTGCGACGTAGGCTGGACGTAACCACGTACTCGTGCCCCTAATCAGGGTGCGGGTCGTGACACATTTTTGTGGTAGCCCATGCAGGTCTGTGTCGCAATTAGTGCGATCTCGTAATTGTGCTCGACTTAGAGAAATAATTACGATCCTGTGACTAGGACATAGGATCTACGATATGATAGGAGTTACTCGATCATATTTTAGGAAAATTCTGATCTTTTGATTACCATGACAACTCTTCTTGCATTGAATTCAATTGTCCTTCCTTGATACTCCTTATCATGTGCCATATTGACTCCTTGTTTCAATCTATCCTCAGGATGGCGATTACTCGCTCTCAGACAGCAAGACCTAGTGCTGTTCCAGACAGGTCCGATCCAGTAGGACCTCCACCTCCGGCTACGGGAGTAGCAGTCGAGAGAGTTGCCACCTCAGTTCCTGTCCTTCAGGTGGGAGTAGCAACGACAGTTCCAAGAGGTCTTACACCTCCAGCAGCGGGACCGTCTATAGTCATTCCTGAGACTCTTCCACCGCCGCCTCGCTACCGACTGATGCACAGCAAATGATGGCCCTTTTACAGCAGATGTTGCAGACCCAGAGGGCCCAGGCCGAGGCACAGCACCGCCAGACAGAGGTGTTACGACAGAGCATGGAGAACTCCCACCAGCTGGCAATAGCAGCAGTAGAGAGGGTTGTACCGGGTACAGTTCAGGGTGCCCCAGTTCAGCACCAGGGACAGGACTAGAGGCAGACTACTCCGTACAGCTTATGCGGGAATTTAGGACACAGTCGGGAGACCTGTAGAAAGAGGTTGGGCGTATGTCTATACTGTGGGGCGCCCGACCACCAGCTGAAGGATTGCCACGCCCGTTGAATCCGAGGAGGCCAGGACAGAGTACAGCAGGCTAGGGGAGGCCAGCAGGGGCGAGCTTTCGCCATGACAGTTGAGGGCACTCAGGCAGTAGCAGGGCAGATTGCAGGTTCCAATCTTTCGATCTCATTTTCGTATTTCCTCCTTATAAACTGTCTTGAAATTTGATTCCATCTGTTCCTTGATCGTTTGATGAAATTTTCTTCATGTGATGTGATTTTCTTTTGAGATAAGTCGTATGGGCTAGGTCGCCTTGATTATGAGATTTAGAATCCTCTAGGGTCATGCTAGTAGGCATAGTGAGGACATATAGTCGAATTTTGGTTGTATTTCTCGGGTGTAGGAATTTAAGATTTTCGCTGCCAAGCATGCGACAATGCGAAAATTTTAAATACCGTAATTCTAGAGATATGTACCTTAGTCAAGGACTCTGTGATTATCGTAGCCTTGCTCACTTGCATGACAGAGATTCTGAGTATCATGATTCTGGACAGACGCATATGATTATCGAACTGCATGATTTTGAGATTTTATTTGTGGGATATTTGACCTATAAGGAGCACTACCACCTTAATTTTTGAGGATGAATTCTTTTAAGGTGGATAGACTTGTAGCACAGGGGACCTTGTTTGACCTTGGTTGTCCTAGTGTGACCTAGTTTGTCTCAGTATTATCTAGAATGACCTAGGTTAGCTTGGTGTGACTTAGTTTGACCTAGTTTTGACTTAGACTTGCATATCATGACTAGATTAGCTTTCCTTTCATTATTAAACCCTGTTTGGACTCATGGTATCTCATCTTTATATCAGTGATTACTATGAGCATCTGTTCACCTTATCAGCTCAGGACCATAGACGAGTACATTTACTGATAGTTTTCATTGTCTTGATATCTGCTATATCCGATTCAGTTGTAGTGTCTTACTCAATTTTCTGTCATGATAGTTTACGGACTAGTATGTGTTGGATCATGACATGAGATGTTGTTCCAAGATTTTCTTGGTATATTGGTACATTTCCTGTCTTATTCCCTGTACTTATATAGACACCGATTCCTAAGGGGACTTGCTACCCTCTTATGGAATCCCGTGTCATGACGTGTCATATCCAGATCCATTATACTATTCGGGGGTAGGGAATTATTAGGGGCTATGTGATCAAAGCCTTCTGTCACTATATTCATGTGCTTGCGCCACTCTCACCTCACGTAGGGTGTAGCGAGATCTTATTCATGTGCTCGTTATCAAGTTTGGCCGGCATGACCCTTTTCAGATTTTTTTGTGATTGTCGGGCCAAGTGGATAGCCTGTCCTGTAACATTCCCAAAGCCGATCACATAACGCTATAATAATTCAAGTCACATTTTATATTTATTTATCATAGGAGGCTAAGTTCTATTCGGGAGAAGGGTTACAATCCCGATCCTTGTTTGGTTTAAGGGTTGTAACTCGACTTCCGAATAGTTCCCAAGTCATCCTATATATATTGTCGTCCTATTCAGTATTCACATCATGTTATATATTTTCTGTTGATTTTGTCCTGTATTTCACATTTTCTATATGCTCTTATGCTATACCTTGATTGGAGGCTAAGTTCTGTTTGGGAGAAGGGTTACGACCCCGGTCCTTGTTTAGTTTAAGGGTTGTAACTCGGCTTCCGAATAGCTCCCAAGTCTTCCCATATCTTTGTCTTGTATTTCATTATACTGTCTCTTATAAAATTTGTCAATTCATTTGGAACTGCTGTTAGTGTTTGTACTTGCTCATTTTCCTGACAGGATACCGTTGATATATTACAGATGTTTCTGAGGCATACTGCTCGATCCACTATGGAGTCGAGATAGATGGAGACTTAGACCAGGACTATGGCCTGTTAGTTGAGCCACTAGACTTTGTACTCCCAGAGTAGTTAGCTTAGTTAGGCTTGCCTGGACTGCGATCCAGCTTTTGTTTTAGACTGTAGTAGCTTATATTTATGTATTGTGACTCGGTGATGTTGTTATTTTCTCTCTAGCTGTGTTGGATATTGAACTCATTTTCCATTTTCATATCTATCATATTTCCTTTCCATGCTATCTACCTTAGTTTTATCTTGTGATTGAGACTGTATTTGCTATGTCACCTCTATTCGGAGTGTATATACTGTACAGGTACCCTTATATTGTTTAGTATAGTATTTATAGATGACCTATACAGCGTTCTACCGCTGATTCTGCGACGTAGGCTGGACGTAACCACGTACTCGTGCCCCTAATCAGGGTGCGGGTCATGACACATCCTCCTTATCACCCTGATCTTCGACGGCCTCATCAGCCACTTTATCAGTACGGAGAGGAGGTTCAGTAGAAGCATCCTGGACATCACATGTTTCGTCCTCAGTTATTTTACCCACCTTATACACGGATTCTTGGGCTGCGCCTTCGGCTGTCGCAAAACCGACCCCGGGTATCACGACATGCTCATTCGTAGCCTTCTCTGCAGGAATCTCTCCCTAATATGCTCCCATCAACTCCGAACAGTCCTAATTTTTGTAATCGAATGAGCAGGCATAGAAGCCTCCATTGACTCGATTGCCTCAACAGCTTCAGTCGGTGGAATCTCCCCCAGGAGAGTAGTCTTCTCAGCTCCCATGGATGAAGGGCCTTCAGCTGGTACAGGGGCCGCAACTTTGACCTCCGAACATACCCGAGGGGGCGCTCTAGTAGCAGGTTACTCAGGAAGCTTCCCGAGGACTTCAACTCACGACCGGTAGTATCCTTCCCCGATTGTCTTGACTTCTTCTTCGTCGGCTACATGAAGAAAGTAGTAATAAGCAGGAGTGTCAAAATTTGACAAATTAAAGAACATCTACCACATACCTGTCAAGGGGACCCAAAGGATGGGTCTTTCCCCTGCTCTACGCATGGCGAAGACCGTAGCTTGCGAGCGGTCCACTTGAATCTCTGGGAGGGCGGAGAACCCACCTTCGTAGGGACCTAGCACTTTAAAAGGGAACTCAAAGGCGCAACATCTTTCCTCTCCTCTTGGGAGGCACTAGACCCCTCCTAGGTCCGGTCTCCTAACGATACAAGCTCTTGGAGGCGTGTAAGGGAAGACTGAGAGGCCTCAAATTTAGTCCCAACAATAAAACTCTGCTCCCGATCATAGCCTGAGAAGAAGTTGTTCACTATACAGTAAAACTTCACGACAGCGTATAGGATATGGGTTGCAGGCTGGACTATGGGGATCTTAAAGCTCGCCCAGTGCACCCGATATTGTAATAGTACCATGCAAATGCGCCATCTAGCAAACTCCCCTCATAGCCTCGGCAAGGGCTCGGGTTGTCTATCATCAGTTAGCTATAGCCAATTTACTGTACAAAATGGCTCAGCAGATAAGGCTCTAAGTATACCCAGTTCTGATTTCGGTATACCAAGTGCGATGGCCGGATTGACTACAGCCATTGGAAAGCGCCGCGAGTCAGATCGCTCCTATCTCCACCCTGGTCTGTTAGCTCATCTACTGCAAGATATCCAGAGTAGGTGGGCGAAGTCCTGTTGAAGTCGTAACTATCCAAGCAGCCCAACACCCATACACAAATAGGGATGCCTTGATGGAGCCACTTCGCCCGGCGATAGTTGCGCTGGGATACGTCTCTCTCCTCACAGCCCTCGATCGTGCTAGGGTCTATCAAGCCCGACCGGTGCAATGCCAACCAAGCTATTAAGTAATGATATGGGATTCCGGCTCGAGGAAATTCGCTGGTTCCCCCGCCATGCTTAATTATCTTTCACGAAAGTTCCCACGAACCTTGAAAGGTATTTCACACCATGGCCGAAGTTAGGGCCAGTTTGTACCCAAGACCAGCTTCACAGCCGGCATGATAAGGTCCGGTTGCACTCGCCCTAGGGCACCAGAGCCTCTGGGCACCACAGCCTTGCGTAGCCATAACATTTAGAAGGCAGCTAGCACCACTTTCGGACTCATGGCAGTCGAGTTCCTGTAGAAAAATTATGGACTATGGAGGTAGGGTTTTCCTTGGGGTCTACAGAAGGGGCTAGCTCGCCTGCCATGGCCATCATATCTGCAATCTTGTCAGGGATATACTCCCACGAGTGAAAAAATGAACCTGGTTCGGTCCTGTTGGTTGCTGCGTGAGTTATAATCCATCCAAGCAGAAAAGTGAGGATGACTCTTCTGGAAATCCTGGCATATGCACACCTGATGATAGCAAAGTAGCTCGTTGTATACCTCCATCATTTCAGGGTACTTACCCTCTAGCCCTGTAAACTTCTCGTTGCAAGAAGTATATTCCTCATAGGGCACTTCACCCCAGGACAGCTTCGAGATGTCGAACATCTCATGAAGGGCCAACCTCATCCCTCCTCCAGGGGTGTAAAAAGTTTCGGTGTGGTAATTATACATCTCCAGCATCGCCAGGAACAAAGGTTGGTTGATGTCTATGCCATATTCAGTAGCTCTTACGGCACGGCACAATCCAATCTCCCTCAGCTCCGTCTTAAAATTGCCCAGTATCCACAAACTCAGGCTACGCCATTTAGCGTCAAAGTGGATCCAGCCTTCGACCCGGAAAGCTCCTTTTGGATATGAGACCCCTGCCATGAGAAGCTGGTTGGCGAAGCGAGAAGCCCTAAACGGATATATGTCTGGGGTAAAATAGTTAAGTATATGGCTTGGATGCAGCACCCGCAGAGTATATGACGGACCATCACGAATATACTTAAAGTAGTCCTTCCTCCGGGAGTGAGTGTCCAACTTAAAGTGGCCTGTCATCAGACCCCCGGGAATGGGTCAGGTCCCATTCCATACGCCGTTCGTCAACAAAACGGAAGAAAATAAAAAGCGGGAGATGGCGGTCGATCGCTGGAACATACAAATTAAGGTTGTAGGTCTAAAAATAATAATCCTCCTTGAGTTTTAAGAGGCTTGTCTCCTTGAAAATTGGTTTATCACTGAAGAGGAACTAAGGTTTCAGCATCACACCCCCCGGATCATCTACGACTGACAATTTGCCACGATCCATCATGTGGCGAAAGTAGGAGAAGTATTGTTCGTTTAGTTTAGCCAAACGTTGCTCCGGTTGGCCTTGAGCTATCATTCTCCTGGCAGGGTTATCCACCGCATCGTCAAAGCTTATGCCTAGTGTGTAGACCGATGAGTCAAAGAGGATCTCATCAAAAATAGGGACGGTTACCGAAACTATATATATATATATAAGCAAGCTGCGCAAGAACTGTTCAGTGACTTTGAGCATCAGCAATCAAGCCTCGGCAAAGACACTGTTCGGTGACACTGCGCATCGGCAGACAAGCATCTGCGCATACACTATTCAGTGGTACTGCGCATCAGCAGGCAAGCACACGTGCATGCACTGTTCAGTGGCATTGCACATTAGCTTGAGCCTTACCACATCTTCGAGACGCTACACCAAAAATTAGCGCTCATGCGCATCAGCGGAGAAAGCTTTAGCACATCTTCAAGACGCTACTCTGAAAATTGGCACTCATGTGCATCAGCGGAGAAAGCTTTAGCACGTCTTCGAGATGCTACTTCTAAAAGTAGTGCTCATGCGTATCAGAAAAATAAGGATTTGATACTTCAATCGAACATCTACTAGCAACAGCCGGTCACACATTTTCGTGTGCACCAGCGTCAGCGACCAGAGAGGCAGCGACGTTGACAGCCTCGGTCGCCGACCGCTTCCCTTTAGCCTTACTTATGCTCGCCGCACCCACTTTGTCGGCCTTGGAAGCTCGTGGGACTCTCGAATTCTTGGGGGCTATGGAGAAAAGCTAGGGTTTCGGTTTGGTGAAGAAGAAGTCTCTCTCTGAAGAAGTTTGGAAGAGATGGCAGAGTAAAAAGTTTCTTTCTCCCTAAAAAACTCCTACTTATAGAAAAAAGCCATGTCAGCAGATAAAGCCAAAGAGACGCTTTGGACGTGAATAAACGCTTCGAGCGGCGTGCAAAGATGGAATAAAATCATGACTAATCTCTTCCTAAAAACGAGGAGTCATTATCATTTAATGAAATGACGGCTAAAGGCACTAATTACTGACGGTTAATCTTGATGATGACAGTATGTCCGCAACGTGCTGCGCACTCTGTATGTCATGTGTCATTATTTCATGCTTCTTTTTCAAAGTGTTCCAAATTTGTTCAAGTTTGAAAACTTTAAAGGGGGTCTTGTAGAAGCATGAAAAAGTGCAACAGTTATAAAAGCGCATGAGACCCAAAGTTGCTGCACACATCAAGTAGCAGAAAAGTGCAGTGTATATAAAAGAGATACTTTATTAAAATAATGATTACAAAGGTCTATTACAGATTCTTCATGATTACATAAAGACTATCTACTCAGCCTACAAGTGTGCAGCCTACAAGTGTGCAACACTCTTCTTCGCCAGAATGAATCACTTCCTCGTCAGAGCGAATCAATTCATGATCGGAAGCGCAACATTTTTCTGCTCCAATATGGCTAATGAAGCAGTTATTAAGCAGAAAGGGGGGGGGGGGGCGGAACTCTTACGCGAGGCTCACAGCACAACATGTGGCTCTTCCAGCATAACGAAGGGCCAACCGTCGACCCAAATCCAGTATCTTGGGCCTCGAAGACCTCCAAGATGTTGTTAAGGTTCGAACCCCCATGCCACACACTCAAGTGCAGCTCGAAACTCTAAAATTGTTCTTCACCAAGACTACAGCTTCTTTGAACGAAGAGATCTACAACCAAAAGTCGACTTGTGCAAGGCCCACGACCGTCTGAAGCTAAGTCGGGATCGAGCATGATAGAGGAGTGTTAAGAAGCAACTGAGTAAATGGATTCCTCAAATGCTCCCCTTTATATAGGCTGTGTGTGGTCCAACTCGCACGCCAAGTGGAAGCAAGTCAAAAGTTTCGAGTTGATTGGATGAACCTAGAATTCATCATAATGAATCTCATTTAAGGAAGTCTTTAGTCACCACTTCTCGAGCCCCCTAAAGTGACAGCAATTAAGGAGACTTTGACTCAGTCACCCCAAAAGCGCAGTGACTCGTCGCTCTAAAATGCATAGTGACTCGTCACCCCAAAATGCGCAATGACTCATTACCCCAAAAGTCATAGTGACTCGTCACATCAATAGCGTAGCGCTTCCGAGACCCAAACGTGCAGTTGTCACCCTCGAAATCCGTGTTACGTATTTTCGTATACGTGTACATATTTTGGGTCCGTATTTTTATTAGTCATGGTTAGCTAGTCATGATTTTATTTTTAGCATGTTGTATTGGCATGGTTATTTTGGCATTTCATTGGTTATGGTTTAGCTTGGTTCGGTTTAGCTTGGTTTGGTTTGCTTTTGGGTTCACCATGAACCAAAATAAAACCCCTACCTACCACCACCATCATCATTTAAAACCCAACCCCCCTTTCTCTCTCATCTTTACTCTTCATTTATTTCTTCATCTTCTTCCTCTTAACTTCTCCACCTACCAAGAGAAGCTTAGGCAAGTGCAACTTGCTTCATGGAGAAACTCCATTATTGTTGTTCTATTGTCTTCCTGCGAGATTCTAAGATACTTTAGAACTTGGCATTTTTCATTTTGGTGGATATTTTCTTGTAGATCTAAGTTTATATCATTTTCGGTTTTCTTGGGTTTTGATCTATTAAACTTCATTATTTTCATGTTTTGATTGTTCCATATTGTAGAGAATTCGATTTTACCCAAAATAGACCTTTGAAAAGTTGGATTTCGACTTGTTTTGAGGAAGTTATGGCCAAAAGTATTTTTGGCCATTTCTATGTTCATCAGTCCTGATTTTGGCAGGGACGATGAATAGTGCCGCAGCCGCATGGATGAATAGTGCTGCATGAATAGTACCGTAACCACATGGATGAATAGTGCCGCAGCCGCATGGATGAATAGTATTGCATGAATAGTGTCGCAGCCGTATGGATGAATAGTACTGCATGAATAGTGCCGCAGCCGCATGAGATGAATAGTACCGCAGCTGCATGGATGAATAGTACTGCAGCCGCATGGGATGAATAGTGCCACAGCCGCATAGGATGAATAGTATCGCAGCCGCATGGATGAATAGTGCCACAGACGCATGGATGAATAGTGCCGCATGAATAGTGTCGCAACCTCATGGATGAATAGTGCCACAGCCGCATGAGATGAATAGTGCCACAAAATGCCGCATAGGGCCTATTTTGGCTATTTTTGGCTGTTTTAAGTCCTATTTGGCTGAATTGTGGCCCTAATTTCCCCCAACTTTCAACATGAAAGTGGTAGATCTTTTCCTTGGCTTCAAGAGCATGTTATTAGCTATTTTATGCAAGTTTTCTCATTTATTGTAATGTAAGGATAGAACATGATGTGGCCCGACGTGGCGCACTCTTGACAAGTAAATATGACATGTAATCTAGAACGCCGTTGCGATGGCTATCTCGACATGCTAGTAATCCTCCTCTTGATACCGTAGAAGATTGTGCTTGTACAAATAAATCAGTCTTGTCTTGCATCATGTCTAGGACAGGGACCCCTGAATACCAGGGTCAGGGGTACCTACTGAATTCAACTAAGGCTAATAACTAGAATAATCCACTAGTCATAAAGAGATTTCCCAGCTACAGCAATCCCGTTATTTGGGCGCTCAAGTGGACTTGTAGCCTACCGACGAGTAGGGCACATTTCCAGTACACGGTCACGTGTTGTATTCTTCATAAACGGACATTCGATCTGGATAACCGGATGGTCTGCAGTGCTTGTGGCTGTTGGGATAATCTCATTGCATCTTGCTAGTAACTAGGCCTGTGATAACCCTAGTTAGTTAAAAGTATCAAGCCGTACTCTTGATTGGTCGTGATTGATTGGATGGAGTTTATTCCAGCTTAGTCTTATCCTGATTCTGTGCAAGATTGTGACATGACATGATTATTGATGCTTGCCTTAACAATAACGATCGGGGGTCCAGTTCTGTTCAGGCGAAGGGTTACAACCCCGGTTCTTGTTTGGTTTAAGGGTTGTAACCTGGCTCCCGGAGTAGTTCTGTGTCCTCTCTTCGTTTATTATCTTATTTCAACCCTATGTCATGTTCGTCATGTTTTACCTTACCTTAATACCATGATTATTTATACTGGCCTTAGCAATAAAGATCATGGTCCAGTTCTGTTCAGGCGAAGGATTACAACTCCGATCTTTGTTTGGTTTAAGGGTTGTAACCTGGCTCCCGGAGCAGTTCTGTGTCCTCTCTTCGTTTATTGTCTTCACTGTACCAATAGTATTTGAGACGGGTTTCTATTTAGGTGAAGGGCTGCAACCTCGGTCCTTATTTGGTTTAAGGGTTGTGTCCTGGCTACTTGAATGGTTTCTTCGTACTCAGTTTACTGTTGTTATCTCTATTATTATCAGTTCTTTATTTACTATTTATCTTTAATATTCTATTGTGATATGCTGGTTTTAGTTCCTAAGTGAAGCCTCCTTTGTGGCACTTGCTCTCTCTGGGGTCTGACCCAGCTGGTTTTGTGTGACCAGATATCGAAGCAGCACCAGAGGATCCACCTGTCTTCCAGCCAGATGGTGACCACCAGGCGTAATTTGGCAACGAGTGGGTTTCTTTTTGTCCTTCCACTTTGTTGTAAAAATTATACTTTTGAGGCGTTTAGCCAGCAAGCACGTGTTAGCTCGTATTGCACCTTTATTTATTGTATGCCTACGGTCTGTAACATGATTGACAGATCCTAGGATTGATCATGTATGACTGAACTCTTGCTAGTCTTGAAATTTTGTACGACTAGCTTCATGATCATCCAATATGTAATGTATGGGACACCTTGCTATTATATATTTGGTGCTCTGACATCTTGTAACTATTATTGCTTGCTTGAGATTGAGACAATAGGCTTGTTCATGACCATAGGAGACTGTTGGCTTGTAGTTAAACCCTCATGTATCTTGACAGCCGTGACCGTATAGCGAGGTGGGTTGCACTTCAATATACGTAGCTGGCTATGTACTCCCCCGCTCTCTAGTATTCTGGTTCTGGAACGTTACATGGTTTTAGTGGTGGCCCATGCAGGTCTTGTAAATTAAGATATGTGAGGGTTTACCGAATAGATGTCTCAATCAGTACTCTCCCTTGATCTCTGCTCGTATCCTTTTGATCCCTAAAAATCTTGACCTGATCACATGCTTGTATCGTTGATCTGTCATGGTCCTTCCTTATTGTTCCCTATGTCGTCTTCTTCAGCGGCATTGTACCTGGCCCTGCCGATCAGCAAGGCGGAGCACCTCCCGTGGACCAGCACTAGTCCAGCAGCAGCTGCAGTACCCGTTCCCGAGGCCATTGCCGACGCAGGCCCAGGCATTCCAGTAGCAGAGACCGCAGCTGTATGCCCAAGCCCTGATCCAGAGCAGGCAGAGGAATTTTCAACAGAGGGGACCCGCACCCAGAGGACATGGTCAAGTGCTGGCCTTGACCATGGGAGAAGAAGGATTAGCACCAGAAGATGTAGTGGCAGGTACTATTCTCGTCAATACCTTTCCAGCTTCAGTATTATTTGACTCTGGTGCATCGCATTCATTTATGTCTGCACGATTCGCGACACGGGTAGGACTGGAGCTCGAGTCATTATCAGTAAGGCTCAATATACTTACTGGTAACGGACTTGTGGGAGTAGATAGAGTGTTTTTCTCGTGTCGGATCGTAGTTAGCGGTAGAGAATTCCCTGCTAGATTGATAGAGTTTTCGATGGCCGATTATGATGTGGTCTTAGGGATGGATTGGTTGAGGGACCAGTATGCTAGGATAGACTGCCACATTGGCAGGGTTATTTTTAGCATTCCAGGCGAGCTGGAGTTTTCCTTCTCCCGAGGCAAAGTTGAACCTTCTCCTCCAGTGTTGCGGATGGCAGTAGCAGTAGTACAGTTACCTCGTATAGTCGAAGAGTTTCCAGATGTTTTCCCAGAAGAGCTTCCAGGGATGCCGCCAGAGCGAGAGATCAAGTTTACCATCGACTTGATTCCCGGGACAGCTCCAGTGTCAGAGAGAGTCTACTGGATGGCGCCGTCAGAGCTAGAGATATTGTACAAGATGATTGAAGAACTCAGAACCAAGGGATTCATTCGTGCTAGCGGATCGCCTTGGGGAGCCCCGATGCTTCTTGTGAAAAAGAAGGATGGTATGTCCAGATTATGTATAGATTATCGTACCTTGAACTCAGTGACAATCAAGAACATATACCCTCTCCCGAGGATAGATGACTTGTTTGATCAACTGAAGGGGGCAGCAGTATTCTCGAAGATTGACTTGCGGTAAGGATACCATCAGATCAGAGTCAGAGAGCAGGACATCCCGAAGATAGCTTTTAGATCGAGATATAGGCATTGGGAGTTCCTTGTGATGCCATTTGGAGCAACCAATGCGCCGGCAGTATTCATGGACCTCATGAATCGTATCTTTATGCCTTATTTGGATCAGTTTGTGATTGTGTTCCTAGACGACATCCTAGTCTACAGCAAGAGTGAGGCGGAGCATGAGCAGCATCTCCGTGTGGTTCTTCAGATTCTCAGAGAGCACCAATTGTATGCCAAGTTCAGTAAATACGAGTTCTGGCTTGATTGCATTTCGTACTTGGGTCATATCATCATCCGAGGAGGAGTTGAAGTGGATCCCCAGAAGATCGTGGCCATTGAAACGTGGCCGGTACCTAGCACAGTGGCAGAAATTCGCAGTTTTCTTGGCTTGGCCGGCTACTACCAGCGATTTGTTTCAGACTTTGCTCGAATTTCAGCTCCATTGACCCAGTTGACCCGCAAGGATGTACAGTTTGCTTGGACAGCAGAGTGCCAGGATTCTTTTGAGAGGTTGAAGCGAGGCTTGATGACGGCTCCTATTCTCACGCTTCCAGATGGAACCGAAGGATTCTCAGTGTATTGTGATGCTTCGGGCAGAGGTTTAGGATGTGTTCTGATGCAGCATGGGAAGGTAATAGCTTATGCGTTACGACAACTTTGTGATCATGAAAGGAATTATCCAACCCATGACTTGGAGCTGGCAGCAGTAGTGTTTGCACATAAGCTTTGGAGGCACTACTTGTATGGAGATAGCGTGGAGATTTTTACCGACCATAAGAGTCTGAAGTATGTGTTCACCCAGAAGGATCTCAACATGCGTCAGAGGAGATGGCTAGAGCTGCTGGTGGATTATGACATCAACTTACAGTATCATCCTGGGAAGGCCAACGTTGTTACAGATGCATTGAGCATGAGAGCTGGAGTTTATTTCCTAACAGCGCAACCAGAGCTGTTAGCCGATCTTCAGAAGATGGGAATAGAAGTTGTCCTTCCTACCAATGTGGCATTGATGGCTAGCATGCAGGTTCAGTCTAGCATAGTCAAGAGGATCCAGATGGCGCAGTCAGCAGATTCCAAGCTTCAGCGGCTCAGAGCAGAGTGTGAGGCGGGACGAAGACCAGAGTTATGCATTCATGAAGACGGTACACTTCGACATGGTAAGCGTCTTTGTGTACCCAGTGGAGACATCAGACAGGAGATCATGGCAGAGACCTACAGTTCGCAGTATTCCATTCATCCCGGTGGCACGAAGATGTACCGTGATATCTGCCAGCACTTTTGGTGGAATGGCATGATGTAATGACCCGCTCCGCCCTAGCGGAACGCCGATTCAAACGGCAAGTACAACGACTCAAACGAGCCGTCGACCCGAAGAGTTGGCATCGACCTGATGAAGAATCGATGCAAGGCTTACATTGGCCCGTCAAGATGAATCCAGACTTAGACTTTCAATGGCACGCTCGGAGTATCGCTCGGCCGATGCGAACATCGCTAAGGTGGGTTGCTCCGATGAACCCATCTTTGCTTAGCCTAGACACATAACAATGCGGACACTATCACGAAAATCGCTAGGCGATAACCCCGTACATGCTAATAAATGACTCAACGCACCTAGCTAAGGGAATAATCCCATCTTGTATGCTTGTATAGAATATGGAAAGAAATATGGAAAATATGAGAACTCTCGTACCGCGCTCCACGCTCGTGCTACGGCACAAGCTTACGTTCAAGTTCCCTATGCGTTCAACAAGCAAATAATGAATGGGTTACAACAATATAACGGGAAGACTATCGACATAGTCGTTCCGAGTAGTGTTAGCAACATTGAAAGACTATGGGACCGATGGGTCGCCAAGGCGACTCCCGTACGAGGAGTTGCAAAATGTATGAATGAATGAATGAACGAATAAATGAATGAATGAATCAACGAATGAAAGAATGAATACGTGAATGAATCGATGAACAAACGGGCAAGTGAAAGAAAGAAAAGAAAGAATGAATGAAAGATAAGAAAAGAAAGAATGGTTAGCGACAGGTGTGACAGGCACGTGCAACGGGGCTCGCTACCCGCGCTGCACGGACGCCAACCTGGTCGATAACGCATTATGGCTAAGGGTTAGCCTACGGCTCGGAGATAGCCGTTAAGTTAAATGACAAGATAATACGAAATGGTCGTGGAAAAACGACACGGGCGTTGTGTGGAGTATACCGTGGCCGTGGTAGTGGAAGGATTCTGCAGCACGGGCGTTGTGTGGAGTATACCGTGGCCGGCCTAGGCGGAATCAAAAGTCGGGGCTTACGGGCTGCCTGGTACGGGCTTGGGCACCGGGAGACGTAAGTACATGGTATTTCAAGAGACTTAACGGGGTATACCAGCCATCACCCTACGCTAAGTTGAGAAATACCAAGGGGAAATGTCCAAAATGGCTTGTCATGCCAGCGACCGGTGCATATAGATTAAGTGGACTTTGCTGGTGGCTATCCACGTGCAAGTCCTTGCATTGAAATCAAAGTAGTCTAAGTTAAATGAACAAGCGCCTACCGAACGACTGGAAATGTTTCACACCAAACAACAAAGAGTGCTTCATGCAAACGAGTTAAAAGAACACACGCCTACGACGCGCTAGAACCCGAGGCAGGGACACGCTCTTGATATTGAAAGTTTACATGAGACACGTGAAGTTATTCCTTATGAATTGTTGACTAACTTGGTTTACTTTGGACAGGGAAGGCCGGACGTTAAGTATGGGTAAGTCGTGCATGTATTTTCATGCGACACTTGAATTCGGCAACACGAGATAGGTTATGGAATATGCCATAAAACTGATCCTAAGGCAAGATTAGAAAGACAATGAATGATAGACGGGCACAAAAGTAAATATAATGTGTTTGGTAATGATAGCATTGTGGGCGAGCTAGCCTCCCCACCAGTGCATAACAATGTACTGATAACCCCACAGTCTGCTTGCAGGAAACAGGAAAAGTCGGCGGGTGCGAAGCTTCCCTCGAACGTGCTAAGGCGCGGGGCTATCTCTCGAGCCTTGGAGCGTTGCAAGGAGCTGGAGCACCATATACAGGACATAATGTATTGGAACATCGCCATGAATTATTCCATCTTGTAAGCCACTTGGCACGCCTTTTATATTTCAGAGAGAGAGAGCTTGAGCGACTTGTAAACTCGGTCTAGCGCCGTTTGTAAACTTCTTGAATATCAATAAAGAGTTTGAATTCGCTTCTACTTATGTTCATTTACTTTCCGCTGCAAATGGGGACACTCTGTGCGACTCTGTGGCCTAGCTCAAATCGGCCGTTTCTGGACTTAGCCTTGCACGGGCGCAGCCTAGGCCCGTGCGGCATCACGCCTTAGCGAGGACGATCGCTCCTACGGGAGCGGGGCGTGACAGATTGGTATCAGAGTACGGCTTTACGTCCTTGGACATCATTTCGATTCTCTCAGTTTTGAAAGCTCGATTTTGAAACAAAAGAAGTGTACGCTCTCTCTCGTTGTGCCTTGGGATGTTCCATACAATAAGTCTAATATTTTCAAAATCTCGTACAAGTACTCGATTGAAGGGATCGATAGGCGAAGGCCTTTGTGCCGAACCACGACGTACTTGAGTTGGAAGGAACCGATGCTAAGAGTTAGCAAAACGCAAGACGTGCTTGAATAGCCGTATGCTGACAATTGAGAACGAGCATGCGAAACCGAAGTGTAGTTCGAACGGGATGGTTATGCACGCAGCCTTTTGGCTAAGTTGTGGAGAGTATCGCACACCTAGACCTTCTGGTGCAAACGAGTTGCGAGTGAGATCGATTATCGCTCGAACGAGAATAAGTGAGCATGCGAACTCGAATATTGTCCGCACGGGATAGCTATGCACACGACCTTTGGTTATGTTGTGCCGCGTGTCGCACACCTCGACTTTTGGTGCAATCGAGTGCGAGCGATATCAAGTACCGCTCGGTCGGAAACGAAGCTACACTTAGAGTGTATATCGATAGGAACGCTATCAAACTAATGCTTAGACATGCACGAAAGATTAGCTTAGATTTTAAGGATTTGTGCGAACGACTTAATACGTCGAGGCGACGTGAGCGATTACGTTAGAGATTCGTCAAACGAATCTGAAGGATGTCTTAGCGCATGACACGAACGTGATTGAGGACTAGATCGTATGGCTTGAATCCGAGTGGTGTATGCGATAGGTTCGGAGAAGAATAAGAATGAGTGTCGATGACTAGTCGAGTGGCTCGAACCCTGAGTGGTGTATGGACGTCATAGAAATTGTTCGAGCGAGACTAAAGGATTTACGGATCGTACGATTTTGTCGGCGAGGCGAGGCGATCGCGTAAAGCCTTTGAACGCATCACGCTTAGTTGGTCGTGACTTCAAAAGTCCCGAACGAGATGTCGCGGGACAACTTGTCATTGGACCACGCGAGTTAGAAAATGGTTCGGAACGATGAATGAAAATGAATGGTCTTGATCGAGGAAACTTAGATGATCGTGCGTATGATTTCGGATTGATTCAAATGAAATGTGACTTGAGTTTTGAACAATGATCTTGAAACGAGCTTGAGGAATAGCGATCGAACTTGATCTTGAATATCGAGAAAATCGTGGAATATCCAACTCGGACAACAGCATCAACGCACGACTCGAAATTGGTTGCAAAGGAAGATCGTCAGGTTATGCATATCGTCGATAGAATTGAGGCGTATCAAAGATCGATATATGATAACTCAGGGGTACTCTGACTCGGCGAATGACGATCGTGCAAATGCCATTGTTCCATTGGATGCTATACTTGGGATATTGAAACGTGTCGAGGAAAATATAGACGTGGCTCGAGGATTTTCTAGTTGGACAAAATGAAGAATGGACTATCGATCTTGGCTTGGATAGAAAATGAAATATTGGATTTGCTTCGACGATAACCCCAACGTCGACATTCTTGTCTTATGCGAGCGCAACTCCAGCCTGGCACATGCGTCGCGCCGGATTAGGACGATCCCTCCGCGTGAGCGCTGATATGGTGATTCATACAGCGGGAGTGATTAAACTTGGATGGCATGGCAATTTGATTGTTTTGACTTGTGGTTTGACGCGAAGGTAAACTTGAGAATGACTTGGTGTACTTGATGATTAAACTTGAGGATTGAGTAGGTCCAATCCGCGTATCGAGAATGAGTTAGTCTAAACTCAAACAAGAGTTACGTCCCGATGAGAATGATTATTCTACGGGAGCGTTGCATGGTAATTCATGAACCACCGTGGATAATCGGACTCGCGTGAGATTTGGACGCAATGTATTGTCGAGCTGGATGACCTCGTGATCGAATACATGAATTGGTTAGAATAGATATGTGAAGTATGTCGATTGGGTGATTTGAATGGATTCGAATATACACAACGAATACATTGATGCGAATAGGTGATCGTGCTCGATGTTTAGAAATCTGAGTGACACGAGCTTGGGTAGGAAACTCCTGTACTACCGACTTTGGTTTGACCCTAGGATTGGGGTCAGAGTTGGCATTATTGTTGGGGAACTATGATTCCAATCCTGACATTGACTTAGCCTCGAAAAGAAATAGCCTAGCGGTTAGGCGAGACACCCTGTTGAAATTGTTAGCACTCGAAGGATTGATCTTGAGGATTGGCATGGATGGATAGCATGAATCACGAATATAAGAAACCCTGCTCACGAGATTCGGTTGACATGCATATATTTCAGGGACGCTTGAGTATGTGCACGATGCGACTCGAGTGAGAATGACAAATTTTTAGATCATGCGGCTTGGCTGAATGCATGTATTTTGGGGACGCTTGGAATGCGTGTACGATCCAGCTAAGTAATACATTGAGTTCAAGCAAGACTTGAGGAATGGAAGAGTGTCAAAGATCTTGAAATTGCGTTAAGTAAGGGATCGATACTAGTACGAGCGTGGCTCAGAATCGAAGAAACGTGTGAGCGGAGTGTGCGTAAACGACACCAAGATTGGCCCTAAACAAGCGAGTGATATGGAATCGATATCGTGAAAGTAAAAGTTGGTATAACGAATTGAACCATTGATAGGAAGATATGCTCGACGATAGTACAATACTTAGTCTTAAAATGGACGAAAATTACTTAGACCTGGTCGACCCCGCTAAGAAGAAATCACACTGATTTCGTGGACAAGAATGCTTGAGAAACGAATCGGGTCATCTCGATGACCGAGATAAACGAAAGTGAGTTTGCCTCAGCCTACGACACTCGCATTTGACGAATTACAACGTGCCACGTGCGAATATTTCCGTCCCATGACACAGAGAGATAGCAACCAAGACGAAGAAACACTTGAGTTGAATAAGTACCATCAACTCTAAAATGAATGAAAGGCAATTCAATAAAATCGACCAAACGCGTGCGACACGGAACTTAGAAAGATATCAAGTATGGTTCGATGCCATCGAACGATAGAGCCGTTCGATAAAATTGTCTAAGAAACACGACGACACGGGTTAAGGAATGGTAGGATGACCTGCACTCAGGAAGTCTCGAGGACGAGACTTATTTTGAGTGGTGTATTATGTAATGACCCGCTCCGCCCTAGCGGAATGCCGATTCAAATGGCAAGTGCAACGACTCAAACGAGCCGTCGACCCGAAGAGTTGGCATCGACCTGATGAAGAATCGATGCAAGGCTTACATTGGCCCGTCAAGATGAATCCAGACTTAGACTTTCAAAGGCGCGCTCGGAGTATCGCTCGGCCGATGCGAACATCGCTAAGGTGGGTAGCTCCGATGAACCCGTCTTTGCTTAGCCTAGACACATAACAATGCGGACACTATCACGAAAATCGCTAGGCGATAACCCCGTGCATGCTAATAAATGACTCAACGTACCTAGCTAAGAGAATAATCCCATCTTGTATGCTTGTATAGAATATGGAAAGAAATATGGAAAATATGAGAACTCTCGTACCGCGCTCCACGCTCGTGCTACGGCACAAGCTTACGTTCAAGTTCCCTATGCGTTCAACAAGCAAACAATGAATGGGTTACAACAATGTAACGGAAAGACTATCGACATAGTCGTTCCGAGTAGAGTTAGCAACATTGAAAGATTATGGGACCGATGGGTCGCCAAGGTGACTCCCGTACGAGGAGTTGCAAAATATATGAATGAATGAATGAACGAATAAGTGAATGAATGAATCAACGAATGAAAGAATAAATACGTGAATGAATCGATGAACAAACGGACAAGTGAAAGAAAGAAAAGAAAGAATGAATGAAAGATAAGAAAAGAAAGAATGGTTAGCGACAGGTGTGACGGGCACGTGCAACGGGGCTCGCTACCCGCGTTGCACGGACGCCAACCTGGTCGATAACGCATTATGGCTAAGGGTTAGCCTACGGCTCGGAGATAGCCGTTAAGTTAAATGACAAGATAATACGAAATGGTCGTGGACAAACGGCACGGGCGTTGTGTGGAGTATACCGTGGCCGTGGTAGTGGAAGGATTCTGCGGCACGGGCGTTGTGTGGAGTGTACCGTGGCCGGCCTAGGCGGAATCAAAAGTCGGGGCTTACGGGCTGCCTGGTGCGGGCTTGGGCACCGGGAGACGTAAGTACAGGGTATTTCAAACGGGGTGTACCAGCCATCACCCTACGCTAAGTTGAGAAATACCAAGGGGAAATGTCCAAAATGGCTTGTCATGCCAGCGACCGGTGCATATAGATTAAGTGGACTTTGCTGGTGGCTATCCATGTGCATGTCCTTGCATTGAAATCAAAGTAGTCTAAGTTAAATGACAAAGCGCCTACCGAACGGCTGGAAATGTATCACACCAAACAACAAAGAGTGCTTCATGCAAACGAGTTAAAAGAACACACGCCTACGACGCGCTAGAACCCGAGGCAGGGACACGCTCTTGATATTGAAAGTTTACATGAGACACGTGAAGTTATTCCTTATGAATTGTTGACTAACTTGGTTTACTTTGGACAGGGAAGGCCGGACGGTAAGTATGGGTAAGTCGTACATGTATTTTCATGCGACACTTGAATTCGGCAACACGTGATAGGTTATGGAATATGCCATAAAACTGATCCTAAGGCAAGATTAGAAAGACAATGAATGATAGACGGGCAAAAAAGTAAATATAACGTGTTTGGTAATAATAGCATTGTGGGCGAGCTAGCCTCCCCACCAGTGCATAACAATGTACTGATAACCCCACAGTCTGCTTGTAGGAAACAGGAAAAGTCGGCGGGTGCGGAGCTTCCCTCGAACGTGCTAAGGCGCGGGGCTATCTCTCGAGCCTTGGAGCGTTACAAGGAGCTGGAGCACCATATACAGGACATAATGTATTGGAACATCGCCATGAATCATTCCATCTTGTAAGCCACTTGGCACACCTTTTATGTTTCAGAGAGAGAGAGAGCTTGAGCGACTTATAAACTCGGCCTAGCGCCGCTTGTAAACTTCTTGAATATCAATAAAGAGTTTGAATTCGCTTCTACTTGTGTTCATTTACTTTCCGCTGCAAATGGGGACACTCTGTGCGACTCTGTGGCCTAGCTCAAATCGGCCGTTTCTGGACTTGGCCTTGCACGGGCGCAACCTAGGCCCGTACGGCATCACGCCTTAGCGAGGACGATCGCTCCTACGGGAGCGGGGCGTGACACATGAAGAGGGAGATAGCCCGGTTTGTCTCTCGTTGTTTAGTCTGCCAACAAGTTAAGGCTGAACATCAGAGACCAGCTGTACTACTTCAACCATTGTCAATTCCAGAGTGGAAATGGGAGCATATAACCATAGATTTTGTGACTGGATTGCCTAGATCCCCGACAGGCAGAGACGCTATTTGGGTTGTCATAGACAGGCTCACAAAGGTGGCTCACTTTCTCCCGTTCATAGTTGGTCTGTCGACGGCTCAGCTAGCGGAGATGTATCTCCGACAGATTGTCAGATTGTACGGTGTACCAGTCAGTATCACCTCGGACAAAGATTCCAGATTTACGTCGCACTTTTGACGTAGCCTGCAAGAGAGTTTGGGGACTCGCCTCCAGTTCAGCTCAGCGTATCACCCACAGACAGATGGTCAGTCAGAGCGTACCAAACAAACCTTGGAAGACAGGTTGAGATCCTGTACGCTCGACTTCGGTGGTTCGTGGGAAGATCACCTGCACCTGGTAGAGTTCTCGTACAATAACAGTTTCCAAGCTAGTATCCAGATGGCACCGTTCGAGGCACTGTATGGTAGGAAGTGCCGATCTCCGCTAGCATGGGACGATGTCGGAGAGAGACGGATGCTCGGTCCAGAAATGATTGCTCAGACCGTTGAGGTGGTCAGGAGAGTCAGAGATCATCTTCGAGTTGCCCAAGATCGCCGGCATCATTGGGCCGATTCTCATCGGCGCCCTCTTGAGTTTTCTGTCGGCGACCATGTATTCCTGAGGATTTCGCCTAACCGTGGCGTCATTCATTTCGGCATGCGGGGAAAGCTTAGTCCTAGGTACATAGGGCCATTTGACATTCTGGAGCGAGTAGGAG
Source organism: Iris pallida (assembly GCA_029216955.1). Taxonomy (NCBI): domain Eukaryota; kingdom Viridiplantae; phylum Streptophyta; class Magnoliopsida; order Asparagales; family Iridaceae; genus Iris; species Iris pallida. The sequence goes on from JANAVB010008400.1 coordinate 3,237,179, forward strand.
ATGTATCCTATCGTCTCGCTCTTCCACCATCGCTATGTGAGGTGCATGACGTATTCCATGTATCCCAACTACGACGGTATATCCCGAACCCGAGCCACATCCTGGGTCATTCGGAATTAATTGTTGGTATCAACCTTTCGTATGAGGAGAGGCCCGTGTCTATATTGGACCGAAGAAAGAAGACACTCATGAACAAGACTATCAAGTTAGTCCGAGTTGCTTGGGGTCATCACTCTTTGGGTGAGTCAACGTGGGAGCGTGGGGATGATATCCGATCGCGATATCCCGACCTGTTTGACTCGTGAGGTATAATATCTTTCTTATGCCTTACACTTCGAATCCTTGCTTGCATATTTGATTGCTTGGTTGATTGCTTAGCTGTAGATTGCATCTGATAGTGTAACTTGTCCCGACACCTCTAGCCTCTTTAATTAAATTCCGAGGACAAAATTCTTTCAAGGTGGGTAGAGTTGTCACCCTCGAAATCCGTGTTACGTATTTTCGTATACGTGTACATATTTCGGGTCCGTATTTTTATTAGTCATGGTTAGCTAGTCATGATTTTATTTTAGCATGTTGCATTGGCTTGGTTATTTTGGCATTTCATTGGTTATGGTTTAGCTTGGTTCGGTTTAGCTTGGTTTGGTTTGCTTTTGGGTTCATCATGAACCAAAAGAAAACCCCTACCTACCACCACCATCATCATTTAAAACCCAACCCCCCCTTTCTCTCTCATCTTTACTCTTCATTTATTTCTTCATCTTCTTCCTCTTAACTTCTCCACCTACCAAGAAAAGCTTAGGCAAGTGCAACTTACTTCATGGAGAAACTCTATTATTGTTGTTCAATTGTCTTCCTGCGAGATTCTAAGATACTTTAGAACTTGGCATTTTTTATTTTGGTGGATATTTTCTTGTAGATCTAAGTTTATATTATTTTGGTTTTCTTGGGTTTTGATCTATTAAACTTCATTATTTTCATGTTTTGATTGTTCCATGTTGTAGAGAATTCGATTTTACCCAAAATAGACCTTTAAAAAGTTGGATTTCGACTTGTTTTGAGGAAGTTATGGCCAAAAGCATTTTTGGCCATTTCTATGTTCATCAGTCCTGATTTTGGCAGGGACGATGAATAGTGCCGCATGAATAGTACCGCAGCCGCATGGATGAATAGTGCCGTAGCCGCATGGATGAATAGTGCAGCAGCCATATGGATGAATAGTGCTGCAGCCGCATGGATGAATAGTGTCGCATGAATAGTGCCGCAGCCGCATGGATGAATAGTGCCGCAGCCGCATGGATGAATAGTGCATCATGAATAGTGTCGTAACCGCATGAGATGAATAGTGCCACAGCCACATGGATGAATAGTACCGTAGCCGTATGGATGAATAGTGCTGCATGAATAGTGCCGCAGCCGCATGAGATGAATAGTGCCGCAGAATGCCGCATAGGGCCTATTTTGGCTGTTTTTGGCTGTTTTAAGTCCTATTTGGCTGAATTATGGCCCGAATTTCTCCCAACTTCTAACATGAAAGTGGTAGATCTTTTCCTTGGCTTCAAGAGTATGTTATTAGCTATTTTATGCAAGTTTGCTCATTTATTATAATGTAAGGATAGAACATGATAGTGGCCCGACGTGGCGCACTCTTGACAAGTAAACATGACATGTAATATGGAACGCCGTTGCGACGGCTATCTCGACATGCTAGTAATCCTCCTCTTGATACCGTGGACGATTGTGCTTGTACAAATAAATCAGTCTTGTCTTGCATCATGTCTAGGACAGGGACCCCTGAATACTACGGTCAGGGGTACCTACTGAATTCAACTAAGGCTAATAACTAGAATAATCCAGTAGTCATGAAGAGATTTTTCAGCTATAGGCAATCCCGTTATCTGGGCGCTCAAGTGGACTTGTAGCCTACCGACGAGTAGGGCACATTTCCAGCACACAGTCACGTGTTGCATTCTTCATAAACAGACATTCGACCTGGATAACCGGATGGTCTGCAGGGCTTGTGGCTGTTGGGATAATCTCATTGCATCTTGCTAGTAACTAAGCCTGTGATAACCCTAGTTAGTTAAAAGTATCAAGCCGTACTCTTGATTGGCCGTGATTGATTGGATGGAGTTTATTCCAATTTAGTCTTATCCTAATTCTGTGCAAGATTGTGACATGACATGATTATTGATGCTTGCCATAACAATAACGATCGGGGGTCCAGTTCTGTTCAGGCGAAGGGTTACAACCCCGGTCCTTGTTTGGTTTAAGGGTTGTAACCTGGCTCCCGGAGCAGTTCTGTGTCCTCTCTTCGTTTATTGTCTTATTTCAACCCCGTCATGTTCGTCATGTTTTACCTTACCTTAATACCATGATTATTTATACTGGCCTTAGCAATAAAGATCAGGGTCCAGTTCTGTTCAGGCAAAGGATTACAACCCCAGTCCATGTTTGGTTTAAGGGTTGTAACCTGGCTCCCAGAGCAGTTCCGTGTCCTCTCTTCGTTTATTGTCTTTACTGTACCAATAGTATTTGAGACGGATTTCTATTCAGGTGAAGGGCTGCAACCCCGGTCCTTGTTTGGTTTAAGGTTGTGACCTGGCTACTTGAATGGTTTCTTCTTACTCAGTTTACTGTTGTTATCTCTATTATTATCAGTTCTTTATTTACTATTTATCTTTAATATTCTATAGTGATATGCTGGTTTTAGTTCCTAAGTGAACCCTTCTTTGTGGCACTTTCTCTCTCTGGGGTCTGGCCCAGCTGGTTTTGTGTGGCCAGATATCGGAGCAGCACCAGAGGATCCACCTGTCTTCCAGACAGATTGTGACCACCAGGCGTAACCCTGGCAACGAGTGGGTTTCTTTTTATCCTCCTACTTTATTGTAAAATTATTCTTTTGAGGCATTTAGCCGGCGAGCACGTGTTAGCTCGTATTGCACCTTTATTTACTGTCTGCCTACGGGCTGTAACATGATTGACAGATCCTAGAGTTGATCATGTATGACTGAACTCTTGCTAGTCTTGACATTTTGTACGACTAGCTTCATGATCATCCAATATGTAATGTATGTGACGCCTTGCTATTATATATTTGGTGCTCTGACATCTTGTAACTATTATTGCTTGCT